>JABEVY010000471.1:0-34706 GCA_013364935.1 Fusarium anthophilum
TTTTTATAGCTTGATTTTCTATATGTCGTGCTCTTTTGTGGTAGAGTGGGGGTGTGTGTGTGGGTGGGGGGGGGCTCCGTATCATAGGTAAACTTGGAGCACTTTACAAGGTAGAGTGCCAGTGGTGCACTGACACATGCCTACCTACCTTAGGTAGGTAGTAGGTACCCACCAACGGAAACGTCAAGAGCGCTGCTGAGTCATACTCTTACCCGGCTCCCAATCAAGTTATGGCCTCATTTCTTTACCCGAACTTCGACATCCTCCGTTCACCAACTCAACCACCCCACACGAAACAAACCTTCGAAGCTTCCCAGAACTCTCATTGACCGAATTCAAAATGCCGTATGTACAGTCGATTCGCGAACGATTCTCGCGATGGCCTTGGCCACTTTCCCCCACGCCAATGGCTCTCATCCCGAGCTCCGGACGCTGCAAGATATAACATCATACGAGAACCCATCACTGACGCCCATCCAGTCTCGTGAACGCCAAGAACCCTGTTCCCCAGAACCAGCGATTCTACCAGAACGCTTACAAGAACCACACCCGTCTTTGGAAGATTGTACGACCAAATCGATTGTTCAGCCTGTCTCTACTATCCAGCTGACCGACATGACAGAACCCTCGCAGCCGTGTCCTCATGACCCCCTACCTCATCCTTCTCTGGGGTACCCTCGGTGGTAAGTAAATCGCGGTTTTCGGTCGGATGGAGGTCAATTTGGGCTTGTATACTGACAGTCATAGCTTCTTTCTACGGTGCTGGTCGCAAGGTCCTTGGCTACAACTCTTACTTTGGAAACTAAGCAGTGGGAATCGCATGGTGGGTGATACAACTTGCTCACGATGGAAGGTCAACGTGATCAGTAGATTGAGTCAATAGACGGAGATGAGCCCAATGCGAGATCGTTATAGTCGTTCATGTGCATTTTGGAGACCGATACCTTTTATCAAATCGCGTCCTCTATTCACACGTCATTGCCATTAAACCCGGACTCCCAAAACTCTAGAATACATGAAAAACTCAAGAAAGCTGCATGCCTCAAAAAGCAGCGTCTAGCGCGCACTGCAGCAGACCTGCGACTCTCCATCCACGGATAGTTGAGTAAAAATCCAATCAGACTTGTTCTAATAGCCTGTGGCGCCAGGTGCCTTTTCGTCCTTTCGTAGGCTGACTAGCAGCTCTCGGAATCGCTCTTTGCCAGATCCAGAGGCACCTCCCTTGGCGCCTTTACCGCTGACATCCACCAACTTGGCGATTCGATCCCAGCTGGTGCCACCAGAGACGGTGTCCTCTCGGCTTGCCAAGAACTCTTCGGCTTCCTTTCGTGTCTGCGCGATGCCCTTCTCCTTCTTGTTGTTGTAGTTCTCGTAGAAGTCATCAATGTTCTGCTGTGCCTCCTTGATGGTCTCTTCTCGCTGCGCAGCGAATTGTTCGGCGCGCTTGGCAATCTGGTTGTCACGGCGCTCCCGCCACTCCTTGACGACCTCGGGCTCTTCCTCTTCCTCGGCGAAAGCCTGATACCCGGAGTTGTAGCTCACAGAAGGTCCTCCTGTGATGGCGGTTCCACCGGAGACACCAGTACCCTATTTGTTGATGTCAGCTCCTCAATTCAAAGTGGCTAGGCAAATAACCCACAGCGTCAGGGTTAGTCAGGTCAGGAAACTGAGATTCGAAAGTGGACTGCTCGTTGTTACCAGCGCCGCCGAGAAGGTCATCATCGTTAGTAGCGAAGGCAGCAGCGTCATCGTTGGTCGCGAACTGGTCTGCATCATCTCCCAGAAGGGCCTTCTCGCGAGCGAGGAAATCATCGGTTGAGGGCTCAGCAGTAGGGTCCTTGATATCGGTTTGCGCTAGAAATGCATCAGTGTTGGATCCGCACATTTCTTGTGTTGATGCACTTACCCCCGGAATCGAAGTCCTCGAGTGAAGGGAAACGGTCGGCCATCTTGGAAGCGCGGATAATTAAAGATCAATACTGAGTGTGTGAATATCGAAAGGTGCGTAAATTCTATGGGATGAAGGTGGTGGAAATATGAAAAGGCGACGTTCAGATGCGAGGATTATCAGTGTACGCTGTTACTACTAATGTATGGTCCTCCTATTCAGTTACTGCCAAGTAGTACCTAGGCTAAGGTATCCTAGGTAGCTGATGAGGTGGATTCTGCCGGGCGGTGAGGGACACACAACAGCATGAGCTTGATGGAGTGAGTCAAGTTCATGCACTAAGGCCATGCAAATATGCACTTAGAAGCTATTTCCACTTTATCGGATGTTTCTTGTGGTCAACCTAGCTCTTGGTCTATAAACTCTCCTTGTTTTACCAAGAAAACATTTCAGTCCATCACACATTTGAGTTACGTATCGTTCTCGTTTTCGCAGCTTTATCTACAGGCGAGCCGGATCGTAACAGGATTCGAGTTTGTGTTATTTGTGCGGAAACAAGTTAGCAGAGACTACGAACATTATTCCTGCAAGTAGCTGTAGTAGACGTCGTTTCCACAGTGATACTACGGTAACAGCTACAAACCAGCTTCTAAATAATTGTCGCGACATCTGGTCTATAATCCTGCGCTTGCATTCGCTCTTGAAATTTGCTTTTTATTGTTTGTTTCTCTCAACGAAGGCACCGTTGCTACAAAGATGGCTTACAACGATGACTCTGTGTTGGCGCGACTCTCGTCACTCAATGAAAGCCATGATAGCATCGCCACAGCTGCACAATGGATCATGTTCCATAGGTACGGTTTCTCCTTCATGCATCTCAACATATATATGGCTGACAATTCCAGGCGCCATGCTGAGAGGACGGTACAGCTGTGGATGCAGCGCCTCAAAGACTCTTCCAGCACAAAACGATTGAGTTTGATTTATCTAGCCAACGGTATTTTTGTCTGTGCTGTGGTGAGCTTTACTGACCGGAGATTCAGAGGTAGCCCAACAGTCTAAAATCCGACACAAAGATGACTTTATTATCGCCTACGCACCGGTGATTGCTGAGGCTGTTTCCGTCGCTTATAAAGGGGCACCAGCAGAGCTGCAGGCGAAATTGAAACGCGTTATAGACGTTTGGAGAGATCGCTCGATCTTTGAGGCGCCAATTCAATCCGCAATCGATGCCCGCATTGGAGGTGAGTCCCTGAATTGGTTCAAAAAGCTGGTGACTGACCATTCATTTAGATCTCGACAAGGCCCGGGGTATGTCCAAGCCCGGATTTGGCGGCTCTCCATTCGGTAGTACTAGCACTGCCACTTCTGTTCCATCTGAATTCGCACCTCTGGTCACTGCTCACCAGAAAGTAAATAAGTTGACCACTCCTCTCAAGGCCACGATCACATCAGCAGACCAAGAGTATGAGAAGCAAACTGACCCATCTACACCTGTTCCCTCTGCTCCAGTTTATGCAGCTCGGTTGAATGGTCTCCTCAAAACGTTGGCCAATGCCGAGAGTGCGGTTGCTGAGTGTGTAAAAGCAAGAGAAGGCCTTGTTTCCGGTCTGGAATCACTCCTCAATGCCAACCGTGCTGCATTGGTGGACGAGAGGTCTGCTGCGGCTCAGCTAACATCCCGAAAGGCTGAAATCGAAGACAAGAAGCACCAAGTCGAGGTTGGCATCATGAGAGCACTGGGCCCGGCGGACAGCAATGGTTCTCCAGGACAAGGGGACACTTCAGTTACGCCTCCAGAGCCAGACAGACCAGAGATTGAGGCATTGACTCCACCGGCATTTGAACCATTCGAAGCACCCACCCCCGAGGCATTGACACCAGAGGGAGAGCCTGTTGCGGCCCCTTCTATGTCCCCTGTCCCTGTTCCTGCTACTGCCGCTGCTACTGCTATTGCTATTGCTACTGCTACTACTTCTCAAGACAAAGAAGAAGAAGACGAAGAAGAAGCAGAAGCACCCTCGTATCAGTCATTGCCAATCTCAACCAATGGGTCGAATAAGCGCCGCCGTGTCGACACGGAAGAATTTCCTGATCTAGGTGGAGATGATGGCATCGATGCTGACGTTGCTGAAATGCTGAAGGGGCAACCTCAATCGTAATCGGATCATATGTTATCAACAAGTTGGGGGGTTATTTGGCTTGTCAGTTTGGGGTTTGCTAATATGTTGTGTTCTTGCAAACAGCTAAACAGTTCGGGTTGGACTAATAGATTGCTGGGAACATTCGGCACACATAATACTAGTCTAGTGTATTATTATTAAGTTTGGTGAATTACTTCGTCTTGTTGTAGATAGTAGGTAGGTAGTGTGGGAATCAGTAGCGATACTGGTCGCATGTCGCGTGGGATTTGGAACCAGCGTCCAATCTGCTAACCATTATGCAACAAATATTTGTTGGCCATTTAAGAATTGCTATAACGAGCCTACCTAGGTAGATAACTAAAGTGCTTCTCTTTCGGCCTGTGTGATTATGCAGCCTTTCCAGACACATGTTGAATTCGTCAAGGCGCTCATGTTGGATCCGAGAGCATTCGGTTCAGTTCGGAGCAATTGAAGCCGTAGTCGCGTAGATCCGACCAGGGATGCTACCTACACACAGTGACAACAGCACACACACCATCTCGCAAGGGTCCCACCCAAATTTTTTGTGAGCAACGGATCCATTGACTCGCCTGGGCTGGGCTGGGCTGTCGCAACTCGGAAGCTGAGAAATGCCGCTACGACGATGACGGCATCACAACCTCGACAACTTTGATTCTTTTCGTAAATGTCAACGCCTCTATCAGCTGCTTCACTATTGCTCCCTCACGGCTCGAGCCCTCTGCTTTTCCTCCAGCGATAATAGTGCCGCTCCTGAATATGCTACGCTGAGTGGGCGTCTGATCAATCCCTACCCTACCGTCACAATGGTCTCGGGAGTAGCACGCCGTGTGCTGCTCCCACGCCTCGCCGAGCCCTCGCAAGTGTCTCTGGCTACATCGCGATGTCAATTAGGAGCTTCGTTCTACAAGTCTGAAGCTCTATCTCTCCAGTCGAGGCTTCTCCACGCATCCAGCACCCGTCAAGCCGTTCTACCTCCGTTCTCAATCGCTACATTCCGGTCTTCGGCAGATAATTCTCTACCTCGTCATCAGCTTTCCGTCGCGCACAGTAGACCCTCCCAGTTTGGTCCCGTTTCGCACGCCTTGCGACAGTTCTCGACAGCACCTTGTCTATCGCAGGAAATACAGACCAAGGTCGAAGAAGGCGCCAAGAAACCTGTCGAACTTGAAGCCAGTCGAGTCATCGCCCAAGATGAGCACAAGCAAGAGTTTACCAAGAGCGAAAAGGCTGCTCGGGCGGCGCAGGTCAACCTGGCTGCTAAGCTTTCCAAGGAGGGAAAGCAGGCTGGTAAAGCTGGTTCGGATGAAATTGTGCGACTGATCAAGATTGCTCGCCCCGAAATTCGCTGGCTCGGTATCGCTTTTGTCTTTCTAGTAATCTCTTCTAGTGTCACCATGTTGATTCCCTTTTCTGTTGGTCGAATATTGGATCTTGCTACCAAGGGCGAATCTGAAGATATCCGTCTTTTTGGCTTGACCATGAACCAGTTCTTCTTTGGTTTGGGTACTGTCTTGACTATTGGAGCTATGGCCAACTTTGGTCGAGTCGTCCTTCTCCGAATTGTCGGCGAGCGCGTTGTCGCCAGACTTCGCTCCCAGCTTTATAGACGAACTTATGTCCAGGATGCTGAATTTTTCGATGCAAACCGAGTGGGAGATCTCATTTCACGGCTCAGTTCCGATACAGTTATTGTTGGCAAGTCTGTGACACAGAATCTCAGTGATGGCCTTCGCGCCCTCTTCAGTGGAGGTGCGGGTTTTGCTATCATGGTCTGGACAAGCCCCAAATTGACTGGTCTTTTGCTGCTTATGTTCCCTCCCATCGCAGTCGGAGCCTTCATATACGGTCGCGCTATTCGAAATGTCAGCAGGTCGATTCAGAAGAACTTGGGTACTCTTACCAAGATCGCCGAGGAACGACTTGGTAACGTCAAGACCAGTCAAGCGTTTGTTGGTGAAGTGCAGGAAATCGGTCGCTACAACAATCAAATCCGGAAGATTTTTGCTCTTGGAAAGAAGGAATCGCTTATTGCTGCCACCTTCTTTGCTTCGACCGGTTGGGCTGGTAACATGACCATTCTCGCGATGCTCATCGTTGGAGGTGGCTTCGTACGCAGCGGGGCCATGTCACTTGGAGATCTCACCTCATTCATGATGTACACAGCTTTCGCAGGCTCAAGCTTGTTTGGTTTGTCAGGTTTCTACTCAGAGCTCATGAAAGGAGTTGGTGCCGCGAGCCGACTCTTCGAGCTTCAGGATCGCAAACCAGGAATTCCACAAACAGTCGGTGTTCGAGTCAAATCAGCACAGGGCCCCATCAAGTTCACAGATGTCAGCTTCGCTTATCCTACCCGACCTGCTGTCAAAATCTTTAACGGACTGGACTTCGAAATTCCTTCAGGCAGCAACGTCTGTGTTGTTGGCCCGTCAGGAGGTGGCAAGTCAACAGTAGCATCTTTACTACTAAGATTCTACAATCCTACGTCGGGAACTATCACCATCAATGGCCAGGATATTTCTGGAATGAACGTCAAGTCTCTGCGAAGGAGGATCGGTATGGTTTCTCAAGAACCTGTTCTCTTCTCGGGAACTATCGCCGAGAACATTGCCTATGGAAAGCCTCAGGCCAGCCGTTTCGATATCATTTCTGCTGCTCGACGAGCCAATTGCAACTTCATCAGCGATCTACCTGACGGTTTAGAAACCCAGGTTGGTGCTCGAGGCTCTCAGCTCTCTGGAGGTCAAAAGCAACGAATCGCCATTGCACGAGCTCTTCTCAAAGATCCTGATATTCTAATTCTCGACGAGGCTACATCAGCGCTAGATGCTGAGTCCGAGACTCTTGTCAATGAGGCGTTGGCTGGCCTCCTACGTGGCCGCAACACCACTATCTCTATCGCCCATCGTCTCTCTACTATCAAAAGATCTGACCAAATCATCGTTCTCAACAGCGAGGGTAAAGTGGCAGAGATCGGCAGCTACAAGCAGCTGGCTTCTGATAAGGACAGCGCATTTAGCAAGCTCATGGAATGGCAGATGAGCGGCGGTGAGGTTTCCAAGGATGGTGGCTCGACTGCTTCCCGGGCACATATAACAGAGGCCGAGGAGCTCGAGGATGATCTTGAAAGGGACGATGAAGAAGATAGTCTTGAGCACGAGGAAGAGAAGAGGGACTCAAAGAATGAGGAGAAGCGTCCTTGAATTCAGTCAGATGGCATAGAGCAGCCAAGCTTCCCCAGAAGATGTAATATGGCCAGGGGACACACAGTAAGGCGAAAGATTAGACGAATCATGTACATTATATATCCCGATATCTATGTCTGAGTCTCTATGACAGGCAATTGTCCTATCGACAACTACAGAGAGAACTCCACTCGACATGTATCTTATTTTCATTGGCGTCGGTCCGGTCTGGTTATCAATCCCCAAAATGGAAAATACGGGTGGTAGGGGGTATGGACAGCCGTGTATAGAAAAGGAATCTCGTTTTTATCAATCTTGTGTGGCGTACGAGAACAAGAGGTTGCATCTATTCTAGCTGACGTGTGTTGTCTCAGTTTAATTACCTAGATGCCAATCATTAAACTCACATCTTGGAAGCCAAAGTTATGTCTACTACCTGTTCAGAAGAAGAACGGAAGAATCTGTCTGAACTCGTGTAGATTGATGGAGACATCATAGAACTGTTGCGAATTCGAATCACCAAGCCGAAGCCCGCGTTGTAAAAAGACGGGGTTTAAAATACATGCAATTTCCACAGTCGAGCAGCTAAAGTACCTACTAAGGTACTAAGTACTATAGGTTAGTAGTCAAAACGAAGCCAGAATGTCCTTGTCGCACCAACCAAGCCGCGTTGAGGTTAGGGAATAGAGACCAATGAGACCAACTCCAGGTTAAGCTCTCGGTAACGGGCTTGTCACATGTGACCCAGTCTGGCCCAAAGCAGGACCATTTCAATACCTTAAGGTCCTGACTGATCTCTTAATAAATTTTGTTAATACAAAAAATAATGTTTTAACATCTAAGTCGAAACCTACAACGACCAAGTTCCTTGCTGCTCACTAATATTCTGCCCTTGGAGTCGTTAAGCATCCATCTCCCTTAAGCGCAATGTCGACCGAGACCGAGGGAACTTTCGAGGTGACAGATGCCAGCCTGCATACCAAGACATGGACTGTGAGTATCAGTGGTGATCAGCCTTAATAAGTAAGCAGAGGCTGATGCGTCGACAGCCGGAAGGTCCCATCAAAGCAAATTTGGTGCATGTCCATGGCTTCAGCGATCATGTCGGTTGGTACAATGACGTATATCGAATCGTAGCCTCGCATGGCATACAAGTATTTGGCTTCGATCAAAGAGGTTGGGGCCGAAGCGTGAAGCAGCCCTCCGACAAGGGAAATACAGGCCCAACATCACGCGTCATTGCAGATATCGCCGCTTTTATTGAGAGCAAATTGCCTTCGGATGTCCCGGTCTTTGTTCTGGGCCACTCTATGGGCGGCGGCGAGGTCATCACACTTGCTGCTGACCCTCAATATGCCAAACTCGTGAGCCAAGTGCGCGGCTGGCTGCTAGAGGCACCATTCATCGGGTTCGCCCCTGAGGAAGTTCCAAGTTCGTTCAAGATCTTTGCAGGGCGACTAGCTGGTAAAATCCTTCCTAAGTTTCAGCTCAAACACGTACTCGATGTTGCCAACTTGACACGAAGGCCAGAGGTGGCCAAGGGTTTCAAAGAAGATCCTCTATGCCACGACACAGGCACACTCGAAGGGTTGGCCTCGCTCCTGGATCGCACAGGAGCTCTTCAGTCAGGCTCCGTGAAGCTGGGTAAAGAGGTCAGGTCGCTTTGGCTTGGCCATGGCGACCACGATAAAGCGTGTAGCTATCAGGCGGCCATAGATTTCGCACAGAAGCAAGATATCGAGGACAAGACCATCAAGACGTACGTGGGAGGTTATCATGCGCTACATGTCGACCTGTGCCAGGAGGAATATGCCAAAGATATCACTGACTGGATCTTGGAGAGGAGCAGCCAAGACCAGAAACCGATCGAGGCCAAGCTATAGAGTAGCTGTAGAGGATCTGTGGATGCGCGAGTATTACCAGTTTCAAGCTCTGTTGTTTTCGAGATGGCCAGTATAACTCGATATTGCGGAACTGCTTTTAGCTTTTTACAGAGAGCGAGACTATGTTAGTATTATACGTTATATTTTATGGCTGGCTGTACATCATCGCCCGACCACTTATATCTTGACAGGGTAAATGCGGCTTTAGCTCGCAAACCAAAGCCAATAGATTGACCTGATTGATTAATAATTTCAGCTTCTGCAGTCTTGGCATCAATTCCTCAATATGAGATGCATGTGTCGGCGGGTTAAGGCAGACCCATGTTCCATATCCCAGCTCCGTATCCGTAGACGCCCGAGAAACAGATGCTCTTGGAGGTTACAAGCCACGGAACCCCGAAACCAGCTCCGGCCGTTTCCTAGACGTTTCGGGGCCGTATCTGAACTATAATTCAACGTCTCCCGCACTCGATTTCAACCTCTGCCTTCAAACAGCTTGTGTAAAACTTCGCCACGGCCTTGGAATCTCGCACAATGAATAAACCGGAAACGATGCTCCGTTGTGCCATTTCCACTTGCGCGGGGAACTCGACTCACACTAACTCCAGTTGGCCTTCTGATAGCCCAGGGTGCTGAACATCACCTAACTATAAGGTATTCCATCGCTGCAGCCAACGGATTCATGTGCTGTCGAGAGTGGAATGGATACACTCGCGTCCCTTTGGGTACCTATCAGCGTCCTTGAAATGGCAATCCACTAACAGACGAGATAGACAATGAAAGACGTATCCTTTATGTTCCTACCTTACCTAGTACCTACTAAGGCACTCATTTGGAGCGAGTCCACGTGGGAAGATGACTGGCTCAACAGTTGACTTCCGTCACAACTTATCGATCCTTTCGCTGTGCTTCTATTACATATCCATACTGATATTACTAACTCAGATTATATTCATTGGTGCAAGACTGGACGCGGCGCTCACTCGATCTCATGTGTAACACTAACATAGCTGATCACCTACCTACCTTACCTTATACTGTTGAGGTGACTCTAGCAATCACCGGCGCCTGAAGTTTCTTTCTTGCTCTCCCATATGCATTGATTGCTTACCCATCAGAACAGCTATCTTGCATTATCACCAGCATCGCTATTGGTTAATCAATTCTCTGATATAACCCATCAAGAGACTGCTCGCCCGAGCTGTCGCGTTCTATCCTGCTTTATCAGTCGTGCATCATGACAACTGATAACAGCAATCACGTCGTCCATCATCCACAGGCTATTCACCTGCAATCTCTTGAACGTGCCCGCAGCAGTTCACGAAATTCGACCACCCGCAATGGCTCGAGTACAGCTTTCGAGCCTGCGATGGCTGACGAGAATGAGACTATCGCTAGGAACGTATCTCACATGACTGATGTCGAGAGTCAACTCACCGCCACCGGTCGCCGACAAACGAGCTGCCTTGATCATGATCCATATGGCCTCTCCCGCGGGTACAAGACCGAGTCTGATCTGGAACAGATCAAGGCCAACACTTCACGGAAGCGCGATAGCATCCCTGGCCGTAAATCTTTTCCCAGCAAGATCGGCCCCAAGGCAAAGGCTCGCAAGCTGCAAGGCTTCTACAAAAGTCAAAATGCTGCCATTGATCGCATGCTCAAGTCTGTTGAGGAACATCGTGACGAAGCCCGTGACCAGCATGGCGAAGACCAACTCAAGTTCCGCATTGCCGTCTGGGGTTCTTTCGCGGCCAATGTTGCCTTGTCAGGAGTTCAGCTCTATGCTGCCATCTCCTCAAAATCTCTTTCTCTCTTTACCACCATGGCCGACTCCGTATTCGACCCTCTTAGTAACCTCACACTCATTTTGTCGGCTCGAGCCATCCGTCATGTCGATTCTCGGCGTTTTCCTGCTGGTAAAGCTCGTCTCGAGACTGTAGGCAACATTGTCTTCTGCTTTCTCATGATCGCTGTCTCTCTCATTATCATTGCTTTTGCTTGCCAAGAACTATCTCAGGGGGTCCAAGAGAAGGAATTCAAAATTGCTGCTGTTATATCTGTCTGCTGTGCTTTCGCCACCAAGTTTGTACTCTTTCTCTACTGCTGGGCACTCAAGGATAAGTATAGCCAGATCAACATTCTTTGGCAAGACCACCGCAACGATCTTTTTATCAATGGCTTTGGTATCTTGACTTCATGTGGTGGTGCGAAACTGAAATGGTGGATTGACCCTATGGGCGCTATCATTCTGTCTGTTCTCATCTCATGCATCTGGCTGCACACAGCCTTTGGAGAATTCCTACTCATCGTCGGAGTTACTGCATCTGTTGAAACGCAGCAACTCATCACGTATGTGTGCGTTACACATGACGACGCAGTTGTTGGCATTGATACCGTACGCGTGTATCACTCGGGTCCTCGCCTGATCGCCGAAGTGGACATTGTCATGGACCCGACACAAACACTTCAAGAAAGTCATGATATAGCAGAGGCGTTGCAGATCAAGCTGGAGGATCTGCCAGACATTGAGCGAGCATATGTCCACATTGATTACGAGACGACGCACAAACCAGAACATGCATTTAAAAAGGATATGTAGGTCTAGTCAAGGAATGTGTTTCCAGGGGAGTTCTGGGCTACGAAAGGCATCCTGAGCGGCTGGAAAGGAGTTTGGAGTTTGTTTAGTGAGACAACTGAGTTCAATGCCGCACTCGGGTACACGATCAAGGAGCCAGGGACATATGTTATTAGGCGAAGCTAAAGGCGTGATGACGAGATTCAACGGACAGCAGGGAGTGATGGTGCAAATCATGTCTTAGTTGGTTTTTGGGGTAGAAGCAAAAGCATCATAATACGACAATAGCTCACGTGGACTATGCAGGCGAGAGCGTGTGATGCATATAAATCAAGCTGATAGCACGATTAAACTAGGTCAAGGCGAGCTAACGCAGATGCCGGCATTTCAGAAGCGCTAAGATCTGGGGAATATGTACGGAGTATACAAGGGGCACTTTTCTCTCTCTAGTAATTTCTACATGTCGGATCTGAGATATGAAGTGAAGTGGGACAAACTGGCATGAACGGTTTTTCCTCGTCTCGCGTGTCTTTGTCCCGATCTTACAGATTGTCTCGGTGCGCCGTGTCCGAGTGGCACACAGACTGATCTGCAAGACAAGCTAAGGTACCTTACCTTAGCCACAAGAATCTACGTCACTTATACGACTTTTTTCTTAAGAGACTGGCATCTGCCACGGGCTGGGGAGATTTGAATGTCTTTATGACAGCTCAAGGGACGGGGAAAGGGGTCTAGCGGCACGGACAGAGCGGGATTTTTCGTGCAGATCAACAATTCTTATGTTGAGCCTTTTAATATCTTAAGGGGACCAGCCTGGAATGGTTGAGATTACCTTGGATGCACGTATCTTAACGGTGCGTCGCATACTCGCAGCAACTTGCAAGGGGCGAGATATCCAATTCGGGCTGCATGCAGAAGCCCGTTCCGAGTTCATCCCTGAAAATTTGATGATACGGGAGTTGCAGACGTTGTAGAGCTGTAAGAAAACCTTGGGGGTGTTATGCTTTGTGGATATCATCAGCTAGTTAAAAAGGACTCGGCCAAGAAGCGATGAGGTCGAACATAAGCTACCTGAGAGCTAAGCCAACCTAGCTCACAGCAATCCAATTCCATCATTGTGCAGCCGTTGAAATTAGTGGCGATTCACTAGAGCCGCCACCAGCGGAAACCCGCCCCGAAATACGGAGATGCAACGTCCTGAGGTGGACGTCAGGCTGGGCAGTAGACTTGGGATCGCAGGGCAGGGAACACCAAAACAGTCCCAGGTTCTGTGTAATTGGAGGCTGTGAAACCTCAATTTCTTCTGTACGAACGTGGGGGGACCATTCTAACAGCAATTGGGTTACTATTATCTGGTGTTTGTGCTGGTGTTGCCCTTGAATGGCAGAAAATAGAGTGAGTGTCTGGCCTCGGCGCTTCTAGAACTGCAAAGTTCCTCAGGGTCACTGTGGCTTGAAGTAGAGTTTAGTACCTGAAGGGTCAGACCCCGAGGACTCACTTCATGTGTTACTTGAACGAAAAGAATGAGGTTTTTGTTTTCCGGTTACTTGTTGTTGTCGATGATCTGAGGTACATCGTGGTAGACGACGGCCGGCCATCTCAGGTCAAGCTACGGATACAGAGTAAGGTCAAGAATCCCACTAACTGTGCAGGGAGCTGTTGGACGTTGGTTCATCCGTGCCCTGAGTGCCTCACAGGTGATGGGTAGGTAAGAGGTAGGTAGCCCAGGAGTTAGGCGACCTGACCGACCCACAGGAGCTAGGTAGAGTCTGCCCTGGCCCCAGGCGAGCTAAGGTACGGATACTTTCCATGGTTTAACTAGCAGGGCAGGTTCCCCCTCCAAAATCGTCCGGGGGCCATCATCGGATCATCACATTGGATCTACCTCAAGTACCTCCCCAAATAGTGCTGTTGCTGCCATTCTCACGTCACGCCTGACTTTTACTTCGCTTGCCTCTCCTCTCCTTTTCTGTCTCTTCCCCTCTCTCCTCCTCCTCCTCCTCCTCCTCCTCCTTGAAATCTATCCTAATCTTAGGCTTCAGACAAAAGAGGGATACAGGTTACTGCAGACTTTTGTATTGTTTCAGAACCTTGGTATTGTACACTAAGGATACACTGCAGTACCTTGCTTTGCGTATTCTGTCTGCACTAACGCAGAGCATCCTTGCTAGATCCAAGCGAGCTTTCTCTTCCTTCTTGTTGACTTGGACTTGGACCCCTCGACTCGACGACCGCACCTCTTCACATCGATCGCAATATTACGACTTCTCTGGAACCTTCATCCATGGGTTGCTGACCGACCTTCTCAACTTGTTGTAGCTGACTTGGACGATCTGCGCCGAGGCTCGTCCAGCAGCTGGTCAACTCCTGTCCTACATCGCCATGGCTGCTCAAGGTGCTGGAGGGCATGTTTATGCTACGGTTCGTCCTCTCCGTGTCTGATCTTGCCGGCATTGCCTTTCTAACTTGCGGATAGCTTCTTCTAAGCGATTCCTATCTTCCTGGTTCGTCAATTGACTCTGTCGCTCTATATGATCTCGACTAATTCTTCCTTAGGCGCACTCGTTCTCGCTCACTCTCTTCGCGATGCAGGAGCCAGTCGCAAGCTAGCAGTATTGGTCACACTTGATACCGTGTCCGCTGACTCCATTACGCAGCTCAAGGTAAGCCCTCCCGAGTGTCTGCCCGTTCTCGAGTCAGCCAATGCTGATGCAATTACTCCAGAGGGTCTACGACTACATCTTTCCTGTGCCGCGCATTCGCAATGACCACCCGGCCAATCTGTACCTAATGAACCGTGGCGACCTGCATTCAGCGTTTACCAAGATCAATCTATGGAAACTCACACAGTTTTCCAAGATTGTGTACATCGACGCTGATGTGGTAGCATATCGAGCTCCTGACGAGCTTTTCGACACGCCCCATCCCTTCGCAGCTGCCCCCGACATCGGCTGGCCAGATCTGTTCAACACTGGTGTCATGGTTTTGGAACCCAATATGGGCGACTACTACGCTATGATTGCCATGGCTGAGAGAGGAATTTCGTTTGATGGCGCCGACCAAGGCCTCATCAACATGCATTTTGGTCAACGGTATCATCGATTGAGCTTCACTTACAACGTCACACCATCTGCACACTACCAATACGTCCCGGCGTATCGACACTTCCAATCAAGTATTAATATGGTGCATTTCATCGGATCTAACAAGCCATGGTTCACTGGTCGAGACTCCCCTTCTGGCAACAACCCCTTCAGTGAGATGACAGGAAGATGGTGGGCAGTCTACGATAGGCACTACCGACATCAAGTAAGCTCAACATTTATGCAGACAGATGTTGTGTGTCTAACTCATTTTCATAGGAATCTTCTCCGGCCAGTGCCTCTTCAACTCCCCAGTATGTCCACTATTTCACAAAAGGAGAATGGCACCCTCAGCCGGTCCATGCGCAGTCTTGTACCAGCGAACACCACAGCTCCGTCTCAGCTGAGGGCACCCATCATATAGCTCCAGGTCACGAACAGCATGCATCTCAGGAGGCGCAAGGCTCAGGACAACATCACTCAGAAGGATCTGGGCACCATGAAGGGTCGCACCACGGTAGCGGATATCACGATGGGTCAGATTCTGGTTCGGTCCATCATGACCACCATCCTGCACCTCCTAGTGATCAACCGGTCTCAGCTCTTGGGCATCGCCATGAACAGCATCACGGACAACACGCTTCTGAACATCAGCACCATCAGCACGAAGAACCAAAGCACGAGCCACCCCCGATCACAATGCATGATTGGGATGCTCAGAGGTAGGCCTATCGTTGGAAATGCTGTGCTTGATTGAACTTGAGACACTGACTTTGCCAGACATCCCCCTCCTGCTGATTCGAAACCTGAGGCTATGAACTTTCCTTCCACACATTACGAAATGTCACGCGATACAGCCCCTTTTATCCCGCCTGAACGATACCCAAGTCCCCCAAAGAACATGTGGTATGAAGTGCCAAAAGAGAAGCCAGCCCCACGATCAAAGCCAGCTCCGGAGATCTTTCCGTGGGAACGCAACCGACCTCGCCCAACCAGATCATTCATTGGGGAACCAGAACCACCGGCGCCTGATCCAGAGCCTACACCTGGAGAGTCCGGCTCAGACCCTAGCACGGGGTCTACAACACAGCTTTCAGTGACAACTGAAGGTCTTACAGAGTCTTCTGAGGTGACAGCATCGGGATCTGGGGCGAAGAACGAGTCGAATGCATCTACCCCTACAGTGCAGATTACCCCATCAGACCCTTGGACGTCATACACACGCACAAACGCCTGGGATGAGGTGCCTGAGATCGAGCGGTACGTTGATCGCCTGCATGGTGGTCATCGACGTGGTAAGAGTTCGACTTCTACGATAGGGCGTGTGAAGAGCCCATCAACTGGTGCATGGAGAGACGATCGGAGCAACTTTAAGAACCGTGGCCTGAAACTCACCGATTTCCCGAGCGCTACAGAACGCCCCAGTTTGCCGGTCACACCGGCCCCAATTCATCGGCACTCGTTCTGGGCGGGAGACGACGGGGAACACGAGGACGAGGCAGCAAAGAAGCTTCCTGAGGCTGAAGGCGTGCCTACGCAGTCTGACTGGGTATGTGTGCATGGGAGACGTTGGAGACCGACAGACTGCCTGTGCGAGGTGACTGACTTGGTGCTACACCACCAGGATCCGCTAGCACAGCTCCAGAAGCTTGCTAAGCAGCAATCGGATGCGTTGTTAAAGAAGCTCGGTGGCGAAGGAGACGAGGGTCGAGAAGGAGGAGCGAGTCGAGAGATTCCAACACGTTCATTACCCTTTGGTTCGGGTGATGCCAAGTCACCTACTTATGTCGCGCAGTCTGCTGCAGGCGTGCTCAGCCCACAGCCGGTAAAAGGCGAAAGGTCGGCAGGCATCTTGCGTGACATGAGCAGTGGCCGTCTCGAACCTGACTCAACTTCGCAATCGACTACGATTCCCGAGCCGAGCTATACCGGTCCTGGCGCTGCCTGGGAGAAGGATGAAGATATACCGCAATATGAGACACCCCTGCCACCTAAGGAGGAGAAGCTAGATGCTCTCAACGCATAGCAGATTACCTGGGCACCAGCTAAGTTCATTGAACAAGGGAAAGCTACCGAAAGTTTTATCTTCTCCCACTACGACAAATTAGGATGGGGAAGAATTAAGAAGGAATGATTAATGCGTTACCGTTTCATGGCTATGAGCGGGCATGGTAATAGATACAGGTACGAGGGCCACTTGGGTATGTGCGGCATGGACGCGGGTCAGCTTTTCTTTGTTTGTCATTGTTATTTTGGTTCCCTTGTGCCATCTCGTCAATAAGCTTCGAGGATTCCTTGTCAACGGCAGAAGAGGAGTCAGGAGGAAGATGTATTTTTTGTTAAAATATGGACATTGTGGCAGCGCCTTTCCGGTGTCGTTAAAGAGTAGGAATTACCTCTGAATCGTCTTTGGATTCATCCATATGCTCTTTGGTCTCTTTCATTCTTGCATTTCTCATTGCATTCGTGTGTTGTTGCTACGTTTATATTTGCGTGCTTTCGATTCACCAATGCTCTGCACCGATTCATCAGCGTGCTTTGACTGGTCTCATTCATCATGGAAAGGTGTTTCCTGGTCTACTCATACTTGTATAGTTGGAGATTGCTTTGGGTGGCTTGCATATCAAGTTTCAGATGTACAATACTGGCTTCAACAAACTTATATTTCGGGGTGAAGCTTCTCTGTTCATGCATGCCATTGAGGCGAACAAATAGTACATTACTCCTGTGAACTCCATGCCACTAGCAATCGGGAAATTTAAATGCAGTCTTGGTCTTCACTGGACCAATGAGATGGGTGCAAAAAAATGATACATGCATAGAATGACGATTGGTACCCAAGGCACAACTAGTCCTTAACATTTTCCTCATCCTCGACATCCTCGACAGTTACGGCTCTCGCCTTCCCCTTGTCCTTTGAGTCAATTTCAGACGCATCGTCTTCATCACTATGGGATGGCGGAGTGCCTTGTGGTGTATGTTCAGCTGTTGGACTCGGCTGAGACGTAGCCTCAACAGGGCCAGTTTGGCTTGAGCTTCCTTCAGCCTGAGGCTCATTCTGCGTTACAGGGTCAGCATGATCCAGGCGAGCTCCGTTACCAAACAGTTGAGCCGAACCGCCCCAATTGGGCATGCGAGGGCTAGGCGCAACAACTTGGGGTGGCTCAACCGCTCGTGTGAACTGTGGTGTAAGTTGAGGGGGGCGCTGTTCAGTTGGAGTCGAAGAGGGGTTCTCAACCGGTTGAACTTCCTGGCTTCGGCTACCAATTGGCGAGGGTTGTCTCACAGTAGACGTTGTCTGAGGTACATTAATGTTATCTGCAACAGTTGCCTGAGGGCCAACCTGCGGAGAAGGTTGCGTCGAGGCTTGGCCGCCATCGAGACGCTGTAGAGGAAGCAGAGACCAGCCAGGAGGGATGACAACGCCTTCTGGGAGCTCAGCACTGCCAGCGGGGATAGGTACGGCGTTAAGGGGAGCACCATGGCGAGCCATAAGGGGGCTTGGCTGTCGCGGAGGTATACCTGGGAATTGGGGGAAACCTAGAGGCATAGACATCTGGGGCGTTATAGGGAATTGCTGAGGAATTAGAGGTTGGGGGAGAGGTACGGCAGTAGGAGGTATGGCCTGTGTCTGTATACTTGGTTGTTGTTCTGTATGTTGCTGTCTCTGTCTGAGACGGTATAGCTCTGCCTGGAGAAGATGGATCGTTTGTAATTCTTGATGCGCAAGCTGCAACGACTGCATCTCACGTTGGATCAGCTGGTCTGCTTGATTGATCAAGTTTCCAACATTCTGCAAGTTATCTCCAGTAGGAAGAGGAGTCGCAGGAGCAGTGTGCCCAGCAGCATTAGGGGTGGGGGGAGCCAGCCCTTGAGGGTTGGGAGCGGCTGGTGGCACGCCAAATTGCTGCGCAAGTTCTCTGACCTGTTCTCCGTTGGCGCCGAATCCCACTCGAAGAGGGCCAATGTTGAAGATACGAGGACCAGCTGGTCGCTGTTCAGGCTGTGCTCCTCCGTTCTGTTGCCCCTGAATGGGAGCTTCTCCTGGGTTTGCTGCTGGTTGGTTCGCTGGACGCCTGCCTCCAAGCTCAATTCGAAGACCTGCAGCCCGGTTCTGACCTGCACGAGGAGCTGTCTCGCCAAGGGTAACAGGACTTCGACAAGTAGGACAAACTTGCTGTCGCTCGAGCCAGCTCTTGAGGCAGCCGAGATGCAAAATATGTCCGCAAGGTAACTTCTTGGGTCGAATTCTATCCATCGCGCCTGGATTGTTCTCTGGATCCCACGGTCGCATCTCCTCGCGGCAGATAATGCAGGTGTCCTCGCGTTCCAGCTCTTCCTGAGTTGCGTCGGGATAACGATTCATCTCTTGAATGGCTTTTCGATATCGCAATAAGGCACCCAGACGCTTAATGAAATCCCGGGCTGTCATGAAGAGATCCCTCATAATATGAATGGGCAGTCCATAAAAAGCCAGAAGCATGAAGAAGAACACGATGTAAATACCAAGTTTAACCAGGTCTGTCTATGTCAGTAGTGCCCCTCCAAGCTTTTTTTGCTTTCAACATACCTGTGATAAGGTCCAGCCAGAGTACAAACTCTCCCTTTGCAGACCAACCTGGTACTTCAATATCCATTTCATCGATATCATCCTCGCTGGGCAGTGGCTCGTCCGAAACTTCCTCGCCAGCGGCAGCCGCTACTTCACGTCGTCGGATGATAGCCTCACGTTCTTGTCTGACCTCTTGTCTCCTTTCCGCCAGTCGCTTACGTTTCTGCGCTTCCTGTATATTTTGTTCCGTCAACGACAGCGCATACCGGGCTGCCGTCCGCCACGAACTGGTGGCCAAGACTGCGAACTCGAAGAGAAACATGACCATCATGTTGGGTCGTGCTTGTTGAATAACGGTATTTATCGTGTATCGGAGGATGTAGATATCGTAGATGAAGCTTAGCGTGAGCGACACACTGAGTCGCAAATGGAACAAGCGAGGGTTCGCCGGCGGTTGCTGCTCGAGGACCTCAACTCTGCCATCACCAATCCATCCCCACACCTTGCCTGTCACCAGAGCTGCAAACATAACCAGAAACCAGGCTCCTATCTCTTCGCGGAATATGGTCATCGCTAGACATGTCTCTGTGATCGCAAACCAAGCACGTTCGGTTAGTTGCTCGACTTCGACAGCACGAAGAGGGCCAAAGAACATCCGTGTAAGGCCATAAACGAAGCTGCTATAGACAAGGAAGGAAAAGTTGACCAAGACCTGGATATGATGAGTTCAGCATCCTGCACGCGATAAACTCCAGTGCGTGGATTGCGTGGATCGCGCGGGATAACGTACTAGCAAACAAAAGTTGCTCTGAGCGAGATATACCATTGCCGAGTAAAAGTTGGCCCTCTGGTAGAAGGCCGAGAGGACAACACCACCTGCGAGGGCCGTTGAGGCCTGTGAAGCAGAAAGTCAGCATTGGTCCAGAGTGATCAGCTATAGCTCCATATAGCTTCCCCAAGCTCTCCCACCACAGCAATACTTACCCCAGCATACCAGCCAAGTCGCATCTTGGGCATGGGAGTTAAACGATGGGTAATAAATTGGGTACTTGTTGAAATGTAAAAAAGTAACCAATCACTCCTCTATCCCCATGATTGAGTTGGGTTCGGATATGTAACTTTTGGTGAATGTGCTGTAATTACTTCACTGTATCAAAGAACAGCCGACGACTTGATGCCACGTTAAGCAGAGCGACACACGACCGATGACGCAGGGGCCGAACCGATGCACGTGATTCTGCTCTGACGTGAGAAGGTTTACTTCACCTATTGAGGTAAAGCCGATATTTCCCCGTGTAAGGTAATGGCTGATCAGAAGTGGCAACCTACCCTAAAGCTAGACGAGCTATCAGCTTAGTGAGACTGATGTTGTATAAATATCGCGATGTCACGTCAATGCAGAGGTGTGAACGAGCCTGTTGTTATTGTAGGCCCATTCCTAGATCTTTTACACCATCATGACAGCATTGAAGCCCATCCTCACGCCAACATTGCTTGCAGCGATTCGAAAGCAACCAAATCTTCCACGTAATACATGGTACTTTATCACCGCTACTACTCTATCAGTCCTCAATAGGCCGGACGAGCTGCCAGAGGTCTTCAAGAATGCCATAGGGGAAGGCTCAGACCCTACTGGGAATGGTATTCCGAGCCGGGACGATCAGTTGCGCATCTCTAGGCGTCTCAGAGAAGCCCTCTTGAAAGCTTCTGCCGTCGGAGGCATGCCCAAGGTTGGCAGGCCACGAGTATGGCGAACTCACCTCGGTACTAACATTTTCGGATAGTCGATTAATGCTCTGATGTCCCTCAAGTCCGCAACCCCTGAAGACCTACAAGACGAGGAAGTAGCGGGTACATCTATCAGACATAAGGATATATACGATACTACACCAGCACAAGTGCTCGAGCGAGGACAAGCCTTCTTCGAAGCCATATATGGCAAGATTTCCAGACGTATAATGGGTCAACTAGACCGGTCAGGTGCGCCAGACTTGGGTTTGCTGGCGAGGTTGACATATGGGTATGTACTCAGCAACACTGATGTGCTTACACCAGCCGAAACTTCATTCGTACTCATTGCTAGTCTCATTCCCCAAGATGTAAGTGTGTTTTCAGGGCAGCCACCGGGCTGCACTAAAGTCATATGTAATGCTGATGCCAAGCCTTAAAGGTGAACCCTCAACTGAAGGGGCATTTGCGGGGTGCACTCAATGGAGGCGCTAGTGTAGATGAAGTGAGAGCCGTGAGGGATGTAGTTATCAAGATTTGTGAAGCTTCAGGAATGAAGAAGCTAGAAGAGAATGCCATCGGGGGATGGGGTTGGAGAAGTGAAGTTGCGAATGTATAGAATATTAGTACTTTGACTTCGGGGCCTTGAGCCTACCCTAAACTACCTTATATAAGTTGCCTGGCTGCGTAATACATAGGAGATCACAACTTGACCACTCTGAATTTTGAAGGAATGTTAGGATTGTAGTCATGTACTACGGCAAGGAATGGCCGTGCTCTACTTGTGAGTGTTATCAACTTGTCCTAAACACGCGTCGCCGAGTTGTGAAAATCGTGATGATTGCCAACATCACGTATTAATAGACTGGAGATCTCATTGTGAGTGATAGACAGAGCCTCATTCCCTATCGTCCGAAAGAGGCTGTTTACACGACTCAAAAAACTCCGCGACCTATTGTTTCATGTCCAAACGGCGCCTAGTCTCCCCAGCGGCCGGCCCCCGTTTCTCTTTGGCGAGCTCAAGATGGAAGACGGAAGCCATTCCGCGTTTAGGCGAGGTCGCGCCCAAAGCCAGCATAGCAAGTCCCAAGTCCGCAGTCACGCGCAAAAGCAAGGGTAGCAACCCGCCCCTAAAGTCAAGGCACCTAGGGTACCTTAGGTTAGGAGCCATCACAGGGCCTAGGGCCTACCTAGGGGTCGACAGAGCTCCTGAGAACAAGGCCTGGGCGTATCTATCCGTAGGCCGGAGGGGTCGGGCAGTGGAAAGTCCAAAGTCAATCAATGCCGCTCTCAACTGTAATCGAGGCCACCCAAGACCTAATTCGGGTACGCCACGGTTTACTGATCTGCTGCTGCTCGACTCTGGTTCGTTCAAGCTTGACAAGCACACTAAAACCAAAGGTCCAAAGGAGCTTCCCGTGGCCAAAAGGTAAATCATCAACGACCAGAAAGAGCTTGTATGTATCCGTACGGCAGAGTAATAAGTACCTACACTTAAGACACTGTGAGGTACTAAATAGGTGAACTTGCCTTACGATAGATCGCCAACGAGTCTGGACTTGCAATTAACTACCAACGGCGTCTAGTGAGTAGGTACCTAAGTAGTTTGTTGTTGCTCGCCACGTCACAGTGATTCGAATGGCTCAGATAAGGTGATCTAAGTTAAATCAGACTTCAATAAACCCCGCGTATGACCCCAGTTGGACGCTCGCTCTCCGAACCCAGGATCGAGGTCATGTTGACTTGACTTGACTTGACTTGGTAGCACTCATGATGGATACTTGTCTCATTGATAGGTACTTACAAGCGAGAGCCTGTTAGCCAAACTCTCCGTCAACCGCGCATTGTATGGACTACATATTATGGAAAAGAGCACGAGGCTCCATAACCAATGTCGATCTGGTGGTGCGGAAATCTCCTGATGGGTTTATGGATCAGAGTGGTATTTTACTCTCTAGCAGGGCAAAATAGACGGAACTGAGCCGTGCCCCATCTTCGCGATATAACATCCCGAAGGAGCGTCTCCCATGTCTAGCAGATCAGAACAAGGCTCCCCTTGCATCATGCCGAGTATGGATAAGATAGTTTGGTAGCAATGGTAGGCAGACTCAGTCAGTCAGTCAGTCAGTCACTGATGTACTGTATGGGCGAGAAAGCCTAGCCGTGGGGTTCACAATGACCATATCGGTATCGGGACTCGGGAGATAGTTGACAATGGTAATGACAACTATCAATCGCTCATCAATGCAGTGTAACTGCAGCTGCTCTGATATGGGATCGCTCTGGATGCAGCATGCACACCCTCCCCTCCTTTGAGAAAGACCTCGACCGACATTGGGGTAGCACAAGGCGAATTTGGTGATCTGGCAAGCAAAAAAGGCAACCGGAACACCCACGAGTCTGGGAACGAGGCGTGCTATTCGACCGGGGAGAACATGAGTGGCACCATTCACCTACATACCTGCATACATACTTACCTTAGGGTTGCAGGAAAGGCTAGGATAGACTTGAGCGTAGGTATGTACGTATGTAGTACAGACAGACAGTGCAGTGTAGTTCAGATACAGAATTAGAATGCCGACCTGCAGCAATAATCTCGGATGCATGACAGTCCGAAGTAGTCACACGCATCCATACATATTGGTCTGTCTTGTTGTCTTGGTTTTCTGGCCTGTCCAACCATGGCAAGCTCCAGGATCAGAGTAACATCATGATGAATTGCATCCATCCATCGGACTATGCAGGAATACAGCAGATGTATTGTATTGCCTTCTAAACACTCCCGAAAAGCGTCGGCGTCGGGACTCTCAACGACAGGGCCAGGTTCAAGGGCAAGACGGGACAGGGCAAAGCAGGGTTTATTAACGAGCCTCTCTCTCTTGTCAATTGTTTCCTTGTCCCGCTTAAACACCCCTGCCAATTTCAATCACGACTCCCACACGTGGCCCAAGATCCTCGAGGGGCGAGGGCATACGGATAGGGCATCTCAAGCCTTGTCCTGTCTAGTCCAGTCCATGTCCAATATTGACGGGGGGCGGCTCACAAGCGGCAAGGCGCGCATCAATCCATTGTGTCGGGTCACTCACTCACTTTTCCATTTTATCGATGTCATGATGTGAAAACACGGGAACATTGACTTTGATCGATCCGCACGCCTCTTTGACTTTGCGACGTGCGAACCTAGGTAAGGTACCTACCTAGTCAAAGCTTAGAGACCGCAGGGAATTTCCCAGCATCTGGATTGTCGTCTTCCCGCGCTACACTCGCCATCTCAGACGGGAATCTGCTCTCGCCAAAATAGTCTGCACGTCACATTGAGATTGGGTTCTCAACATCTCAGCCAATGCCCCGCGCACTGGGGTCCAGCACCTTAACAGGCCTCTGCTATACCCCAGGATCAAGCTGTATATGTCTCGTGGCGCCTATAAGATGTGCGTCTTATTAGTTGTGCTTTGACGACAACTGAACTTGAATCAACAACATAGACCTGATACCGCCGATTTCAACATCATACGTTGTGCAACAGCAAAATGATGGAGAGTTCGTGGCCTTGTACAGTAGCTTCGTACATCTTCCAGTAACCAAATAGCCGGGTCACTGATTCACAAGTGGCCCATCATGAGCACTGTTAGCTTCAATAACTCAGTCCGACAGCCTGGATGTGGCTGAATGGCGTCCAGGCCGCTGGCACCAAGTGCCGTCCCTAACTAAAGTCTAGACTGCCAACAATGATAAAGGTAGAGTGACATCGATGCTCACCTGCATCAATTAAGCCAATATTCCGAGGTTATGACCACCATCCTGGAGAAGCAGTGTCCTTAACGAATCTGGACCGCGATATGCCCTTCAATATTGAGCGACCACGGCGGCTCGAGGCCACTGGTACATGCCTACGTACCTTGATCCATGCTAAAAACTGCCGTTGTTTCTTTCGTTTTTCTCCTTGTTCTAGGCCGCTGTGATCGCGTTATTTACCGGTCGTTAGTATCTACCTAGTCTGTGTGTTAGACTGGTGGCGCTCGCGTAAGGCTACCACAGTTGGAAGTTTGGGACCAAACTGTCTGCGCATACTTGCTTTTACAAGGCTGTTCCTTGGAGAGATTAATGCCTAGACCACTACTAGCTTTACCGGAGAAGGAGAACAAGTCCAAGCGCTTCAACCTCCAACGGTATTAGGGTATCTCTGAGTGTTTCACGCAACGGACACTAGGCCTCCACACGGGCCATGCAGGGCGGTGGACTTTGTTTGCGTTGTCAGTATCTTGAGGACGCCTTTCTGCGCTGGAAAATGATTCCCTCGCCGAGTGATGGGTAGTCGAGCTCGGTGGGGGTATCCCATTACCTGCACAACCCCCAGGATAGGATGCCGTTGCGAAATGGGAGATGGGATACAGGATGAGATTGGAGCGCCAGCGCCGCCAGGAGACAATGATGGCCAACCGGTTTCGATAGCAACTAAACGCGGAAGCATTACGGTGGTACCTGTTGGCGATCCTGAAGATCATCCTTCGGATACTGTAGGTCTATGGTATCCTTCATGATATGATACGGTCCAACGGCGAAGTGGATATACATATATGTGATACCGTGGAGCGAGGCCCGTTAGACGCCAGGACTATCCAGTATACACAATACATACGGCGGTTGTAGGTGATCGACAAAACCTATCCTTGATTTCTGGCGTTCAGTCTGTGAGACAATAGACGGGCGGCAGCCTTGTTGACCCAAAAGCTATGGCTATCTTGTCTAGTTTGACAGCTCTCGGACTGTTGAATGTCCCCGACGACAAGCATTGATCAAGTGTCAACGCCCCTTTGGGACCTAATTGTCTAGAAATTTCTTTGTACAACATCATTATTCCTTGCGGATGGTTGGTACGAGTCCTAATACAGTATCTCGTAAATATGGGTGGGTATACTGAGGGACAATGTACCCGAGCAAGGCTACCGAGAAATATGAATCAGAAGACATGAGCCAGGATTGAAGCGAGGCCAAGACTGAGTTGAGCAACTCGAGCAATGCGATGTATCGATGATGTTATAAAAATGCCAGAATTGGCGAGGGAAAGGTGCTGTGTAACTGTACCGTACTGTGTAGGTGGGAGAATGGTGATCTGGATTCGAACTGGGTCACTCGTGTAAGCAAGCGCATGTTGATCCACCCAAAGTCCAATCACATGTTCTGTAGCGGATAACTACTACTGTATGTAAGTAGCTGGGCTTCCAGATGAAAACTCCGAGTTACTAAAGAAAGCAATAGCCAAAGATTTTGGAGATTAGTTACCTAGCCTAGGTAGGTATGTAGTATCAATGTTCCGAAGGATGGTGAACTTGAGAGTCTGTCTCGCTTGTCCAGTGGGGGGCCTTTCTCTGACTGAGCCAGGCCAGGGTCGTGTTTGGTCATGATGCAAGCAATCAGGTGCAGAGACTTGGCCCTCAATTCCGAATGGAGGACCCCGCGACAAACCCAGTCCCCAAAAGAGGACACAGCGGAGCGTAGGCCACGGAAATGGCGGCGGCGGGAGAGTCAGATTTGGCGGTTTATTCGCATCGCGCATCGGTGAAGCCGAGAGAGCTTGGCAACTCTATCGACTTTTACAAGGATCGTGGCAGCCAATCACAGACTCCCAAAGAGACAGGGTCGACGGTCAGAAACTCAGAGTCTTAGAGACAGCTTGCTTGGGGCGGCCGACCGCTGGAATGTGAGCCGGGTGCCCATGCGGACACCACTGCAGTTTGGACCAAACAGCGACAGCGCGGGTGCCGAGGTCTTTGGTCCGTGGAGCAGGTATGCATGTATCTCCATTCATGGTGGTTTATCATTGTGTTTTGCTTTTTCTGCTTCACTTTTCAAGCACTGCTTCGCATCTCATTCGAGCAGCACTCTGAGAAGACGCATGCATGCATTGCTTCCACTCGCTTCATCTGACACAGCATCTTTCTTTGTTTTAGGAAGAATACCCGTTTCTGCTTCAGCTGAGGAATGCAAATTGACTGTGTCGAGTAGACAGTCCGAGAGGCACGCCATGTCAGAAAACCATGGTGTATCCAATGATTAGTTGTAGAGCCTCGTCAACGTTGACACATGATTGATGAAAAGACAAACTCTCAAACCTTTGCCAATATCAAGGTGGGTGGTAACAAGCGGCATCGCCATTGGATCCCAGCCATTGTAGCGGTGATGACGGTGATGCTACAGTGAATGTCCAAAATCCATGGTTTTGAGAGACACAGCACAGACAGACAGACAGAACCGTTCCGAGATAACTTGCAGATGCATTCGCGCTCGTTACCAATCTGGGCACCCATTGGATGGTGAAAAGGGTGGGTTAGAGACCAGCTTGGCATCGAATCCAATGACAGGCCATGGGACGCTTGGTCTGGCCGTCGGTCTGAGTCTTGAGGCTACAGGGGGTGAATCACTCAGTGAAGGTTTGACCTCAACTGTACTGTAACTCGACTGCAAGGAGAGTTCTGTTCTATCATCTCTGACGCAGATCACACGAGGTACGTACATACATACCGCGGACGCTCGATCTTGTTGGGTTGCCTGTGCTCAGCCCTACGCGCCAGCCTGATCCCAGAGATTGGAGGAGCTCGGCTTTTAGTGCTGCAACCTTTGATTATTATTATTATTATTATTAGCGTCATCAACCATCTCGTCAGCCACACCCTCCTGTCGCGTTGAGCGGGGCTTCCCGTCATCGAGGAACACACCCCACTAGGAATGGATACTACATAGGTGTTGATCCTGGACTACCGTCCAATGGAGGTGGATGTCCATTATGAAGCCATAGCGACATTACCATGAACCACGGTGAAGGCTGTGTTTTGCAAAGCATACCGTGCTTGATCGAAGCCATTGAGAACCAAGTGCTGCCACTGCTTCAAGATAGAAACATTTCTGATTGGCAACGTTTTGTCAATGCATCAATTCGTACATAGGTATACAGTACTACAAGGCGCGCTCGAGGTAGTGGTTGGTGTCCTCGCTATTCGGTCGGTAGACGTTGTGACGAACCAAGCCCAGAATCTCGGGTTTGACCTCGTGCTCTCTCCCATCAAGGGTTAATATTCTCCTTTCTTAACTGCCGGCATTCGAAATGGCGCCACTCGTACCGTTCAGAACGGAAGCTGTGGTCTCAGGCGGCCTAGAACCTCATTAATTGAATGACAAGCTTCAATGCCACGAAACGGAAGTGATATTGCAAGGGCCAAGGGGAAGCATCAAAGACAGTGAGATGTGGCTTACCTCCAAAATGTGTGGTCAGCGCCAAGGCGGATCTCTCCTGTTTGATGGATGAGTGATGCCCAGGGTCCTCCCCACCTGCAACAGAAGCCCTCAAGCCTCAAGCAGGGGTTAGGAGGTGGGAGGTTGCCCAGACTGAACGGGAATAGCCGCTGCAGGGGAAGCTTGGGATTGGCTGTGGGAATAGCGAGTGTCGGCTACGTAAGCAAATGAAGACTGCGGAAAAGCCGCTCACCGCGGAATTCGCGCCTATCCATCGACGGGAGTGGTCGCGGACTGTTCTGTTCAACCCTTGAAACACATGCCTTGAGCGGCACGACTCAGACAGCCGAAGCCCTTACGGCAAGGTCCCTAGTCAGAATCTGAGATATCTTTCTGATACCAGACAGACTGTAATGGAGCGGCCGCCCGATGCACGGTCGTAAAACGGGGGAGAAGATGAGATTCAGGGTCCTCATCCAGAAGCAGACACATCAGAGCGAAACGGTTAATTTGTGGCTGGCTGGAACCAACTGTCAAGTGCGGAGTAGCCACAGGGAGGTTATCATTGTCGCGTTTGATACTGTCATCGTCTTACTCCTGTGCAACTCATGCAGCCTACGATGCGATGCGATGCGATGGATTGTTACTTCTGCATATCACCACCGTCAGCAATGCGATGCGTGTTGAAGGCGGTCTATTGATGACAAGTTGAGGATGACGACTTGGCTTCGGTCATCAAGACCAAGGAAGCTACAGCCAGCAACATCATGTAAGGGCAGAGACTCGATAGGGCTGAGCACTCAACACCCCAGTGCCACGTCGAGATGGCTGTGTGCATACATAAGTACACACACACAATTGCACCCATCCCATTTTAATGTACGGTGCCCGGGCTGTACAAGGTTCGTGCACATACATACATAAACCGCGCTGTGCATAACCGATACCGTAAACGTCCAGTGGGTAGCTGGCCCTATTGGCTCGCAGTGGTGGTAGGGTCTCATTCGGGAACCCCTCGCCTGCATCTGCATGCTGTTGAGGTGAGGGCGAAGATGAAGATGCTTGGAGTGCCAGATTGCTGGAATAGGTACATAAAACCATCGAGTCAATTCGGCCATGACCGATGCAGGCAGGCTGACGCTGGCCCAGGGATGAATACCCAGTCAGCCACTGAACCGGTCAGTGGGAATTGATCAATGATTAACTAGGAGATCTCAAGCAGTCGATCTCATCGAAATCCGTCAAGACAAACAAAGCAAAAAATGATGTCTGCTCCAGGGGAGGAAAGAAAACTCATGATCTTGATCCTAAATGACAAAAAGACCTAGGTAACTTAGCTCAAGCTTAGGGGATTCTTTGTTCAGTTTGTTTTAGCACGTTTTTCTACAGTCTTATATTTTCTTGCTCCCCGGATGCACCATGACCATGGCATTGGCCAAGTTTATGGTGGAGTTGGATGCGATAAGAGAGAGGAGCAGCTGCATCGGATTCCATGTTTCCTTTTCGTGATCCACTTCTCAACCCCTGCTCATGTTTGTCGACATCTTCCCCTTCTCCAGTACGTACTTACCTATCAACAAGACATTCAGAAAATGCTACTGTGTGGTGAGTGATGCCCAATTATGTCTTTCTTTGCTTTTTGTTACCTTGGAGATCTAGCGGTGAACGCACCAGGTATTCTTGCTTATTTGTCTCGTCAATATCACCTCTGTTATGCATCTACATATATGTATCCGTAAGCGTTCCAGTATGCTGGAACAGCCCGAAGCAAGGGTTGATGATGAGCTAGTGTCAGAGTTGTACGGAAAGGATGACAAGGTGTGCGTGTTACTCCGGAGAGTAGTTAATTAAATTCATGTCCACGAATATTTCTGATTGATGCTATGCACATAGCAAGCCCAAGATGATAGGGTACCTATATTTAATGCATTGTGAGGTTCTGTATTTAGGCAGCACCGCGAAAGAGACCTGCCTTGCAGACCAAAGATGGATCGTGGAGAAAGAGTTGCCTACCTACTCGAGAAGGTCAAGTGCTCATCCATCCATATGCCGTACCCGGTGTCTCGTGTATCTCGTTTTCACCAGGATGCTAGGGTATGACGTTGACGAGCATTGGACCAGTCATAAGGATCTTCACCGGAACTCGATCAATCGATGTGCCATGCAACTGCATCCCTGGTAAGCGGTTTACCAGCGATGAAAGCCCTCTTGCGTTGATACATGGCGGCGTAGCTGCAATGGTTGGTTTTGCTGCCTTGAGAAGAATGCCTAGCCTAGACTCGAAAAGGTCTCCCAGATGCAAGTTCGCTTTCAGACTCCATGAAGCATATGCAGTAGTTCTTTGACTTTCTATGGACGTAGTATATACGGCACACCCCTGCATCGTTGTTGATGAAATGTTTTAATCGCGTCAAAATACCTAGTTAGGTATCCAGTCCAGTAGCGGATGAGTTGCACAGCCATCCCGCTTCTTTTTTTAAACCCCCACCATCCACAAACAAACTTGACAAGAGCTTGTCAAAGGGTTGCTGGTACACAGCGTCCAATAACAAGTGCACGTCCGTCGATGATGGCTTAGCAGCCCTCTAACTACATTACTGTACACAACTCCGCAACACTAAGCCAGTTGCGTCTCCGAGAACCAACTTGAACCCATCACTGCCGCCGCCAACAAACGCAGGAACTCTGCACAACATGCGGTACAGGACCTCTCAGGAAACAAAGCTTGAAATGATGTCCCTTCTAGAGGCGTCTTCTACTACCGTTTTACGTCGCCCGGACATGGCGTTCGGATGGAAGGGAGGACTCAGACCTTGAACGGTTCAAGCCCCGGCGCCACGAGGGACTACATTCTCGTCTGCAACAGAGTTTGCGTGCAAGAATGTCCGTCTGGGAGACTGAGAAGTCCATACTTCAGACATACAGTACGATTCCTGCTAATCTTCGGTAAGGTTGGTAAGGTTAATTGAGACAAGGTTTGCTAAGCCCTACGAATGAATGATGGATGACCGCCTCAAGACTTGCAAGCTTGCCCAATGTCACACATCATATTGGATGCATTTGGCACACAAAACACAGCCATCATCGCAACACCTTTTTCGTACCTATCCTGATCAATAAAGACATGTACACTCGAGTAGTGGAACGCCAAGTTGCCTGACTAGCAACCGCTTTGCATTGATAAGATATGTAAGCCGGACAAGACATTACATGGCGTTTCCGGAGATGCAGGTCTAATTAACCTGAAGTTGGGTATTGATTTTCTTTGATCATTTCCCTCGTGGATACCTCACTCTCGTTGACTCCACCTGGGACAATTGATCGAATTAGAAGTTTGTCTGCTAGTGAATTAGATTCCGCCATAATTTCCTATGCTTTTGATCGTGTCCAGTTGAGTTGCATGTAAACATTCCGATGCCTGTCTTATTGCGCGCCATGTTGAGCCGACGCCATGTGGAGATGACATCCAGTGTCAACGTGGTGCTAGTCGTTTGTTTTGTTCCGCGAGGCTTCTGAAGTTCATCTTAGTCTGGTCTATGCTGTTGTTGTATGTATGTCTGTACGATGGCTAGATTGAGAGGACATTGCCTCAGACCGGCTAGGCCAAGTATGAAACACTTGATACTACTAGTAACATTCTGTCATAACTAATGGAGATCTGAGAGTGCAGGGACGTTGACAGGCATGCTCGAATGAGTAACTCTTGACAGCAGTGATCTTCCGGGTCAGCAAGGACTTGAAGACACGAGTGACCAGTTTGGGAATAGCCAAGCAAGATATGCTTGAATCCAATGCTTTGATTACCCTGGCCCTGGCCCTGGCCCTGACTGATTGACTGACTGACTGACTGACTGGATGATGCTGGTACGCCTTCCCCGGAAGATGCAACGCAACAACGAGCGAGTTGATGGAGCCAGTGACAAGGGCGCAGCGACCACGTCGGGAATCGTTTTGAGTGTGAGGGTAAGGGATAGTGAGAGACAGGGGGATAACTACTGTAATACCTACCTACAGTACGTTCAAGGGTCCCAGATTTGGGAAGACGGGCGAGGCCGGACTGCGCCCCCAGGCCTCGGGGCCGATTGAGACATCAAGCAACCGAGGAGTATGATTGGTCCCAGTAACTGATTGATTGATTGATTCACAGCACAATTCTGTGAGAGGCACAGCCCTCTGTTCATAGGGCAGGGCAGCACTATTTGATGCATGCATCGTTGGGTTACATCTGGGTTGGTTGTGCATTGATTTATCGATAAAAATATCTGCCATTTCTTTGCACCAGCGCCGTTCGGGCAAAGCCTCTTTTTCGAACCACCACGTTTTAGCAGACGGTTTCAATGTCTCGCGGCCCCAGATATTTGCAGACGCGGGCGGGTAGTGTTGCTAGACTTACCCTGAAGATGCTTAGAATGCTGCATGTGTAAGTTCGTTCATTGTGGCAGCGGAGGAATGCTGCGCATGTGATGTGATGTCTACTGATGGTGTCAAAGAGCTTGAAGCTTAGAGCATATTGCCTTGCCGACAATATAACCAACCGCCTTCTTGTTTTGTCAATTGCCGATATACCGTGATATTTGATACAGTAGCAATAAGCAAAAAGCAAGCACTGGCTCCCTCTAAGCAATATCACCAACTTTGGGATGTTCTGCGAAGAGACCTAATTGTAAGTGAGAGACTCCAAATAATTTAAACCAACATCCTGGAACCTTACCTTCACCTACGGGCTGGTCCATGTCAGATCAGGCTCATCGAGGATCAGGAGGTCACCATTGGCCGCTATGTGATGAAGGAAAGGAGGGAGGGAGGGGATGATGATTAGGATATGATGAAGAAGAGGGGTTCAACGCAGTAGGTACAGTAACTAAAGTTGCAGCAAATGGTGTTGGCTAGGTACCTACTACAACTAGGTACTGGACTGTAGGTTTGGTAGGCTTGAGGCGGATCACCGCGCGAACCATGAACGGGAAGATTGACGATGGTTGCCGCACGGGGTCTAAGTTCATAGGTAAACTCTGCCTTGCCTGCTCTGCTGCATCTGCATCTGCATCTAGCATTGACTTTAGACTTCCGCAACTCTCATTCAATAGCTTCATTTAGATATCAAACTATCGTCACAATTGGCTGACCACGAATAGCAACCTGGTGACATCCAACCCGTATCAACCTGCTATATTCTGAGGGAGGGAAGCGGTACGGCACTAGCTAGATACTTACATACTTACCTTACCTTGCATTCTACAGAGGGTTGTGACGTGGGACAGACAGCCTTGGGAGACCCCTGAAGATGGGAAAGGCGACGATGGACCCATCAACTGCTGTCGGCGGAGTGTCCTTGAGACTGAGGTTGAGGTTGAGGTTGAGGTGGAGGTGGAGGTGTGAGGTGTGAGGTGTGAGGTGTGCTAGGGTCGCCAATACATATGCACGTACCGGAAGCTACATCCTCCGAGTACCGGGACTTGAAGCAGAGTCCCCCTGCCTGAGAGATTCCTCTGTAAACCCCTGGAATCGCCCCGTCACACTGCCAAATAGCAACCCTGTCCATCTAGGAGGCCTTCTTCTTTGTACTGCTACCCACGACGCAAGTTCCTTTCATTGACGTCTTCGTAGATCAATTTGTTTCTCACGCACACGCCTCCGTCGGGTCTTTGGTTCACCCCATGTTTCCGTACCAAAACGTTGCTCTGCTCTGCGACCTCCGCCTTTTCGACATCAAGAACAGACAAAACCGCAACTCTAAGTAATTATGGAGGGCGGTGATACATAGCGGACCATTTTCTTCAAAGAGAGATTCTTCTCCGTATCTCGCAATGAGAAAAGGCGGGAGGCGATACGCCTCAATCATTGTCTCTGCTCCCCCCTCAATGATAATGATCCTCCCGAAATCCAGGGCCCCCAAGACATGGATGCAACATGTCTTTGAATATCAAAGCCTGGAATTGTCTACACAGTTCGGAACTGCATTGTACAGTACATAGGTACTGTACATATATCGACCGTACTTTACGGCAGGCACATTTCAATTGAGTAATAACTGAATGAATCAATGTGCCGTCTCTCTTCTCTCTCCCTGGTCCTTACACTCTGAGGCAGGCTGGCGCTATTTGGCGCTGCATGGCGCTGGGCCGCTGGCGTGCCTCTGTCTCTGTTTCTGTCTCTGCCATTTTATGGAGTTGGACTTGTTTTTTCCTTCCTACCTCTTGTTTTAGACCTCCCCACGGCTGTGCTTGCTTGCCTGCTTGATGTGATGTGCTGCGCTGTGCTGTCCGCCCTGTACACACACACCCTCCTCGTCTTTTTTGAGCCCTGGTCAACTGGGCTTGGGCTTGGGCTGGCTGGCTGGTGATGGGGTGGTGGGCTCACCCTCCCCCCCCCCCGGCTCCCCCCCCTGGACTGGCTTCAATTGCTGGGTCCCGGAGG
>JABEVY010000472.1:0-27444 GCA_013364935.1 Fusarium anthophilum
ATTATATTTGCCGATTGAATGAATGAATCTCCCCTCTAACTTTAGGGTAATGTTCGGTTTGCGGGTCAGCCGGTTTTATCTAGACTCGGCTTAAGCAGGGTTAAATCATCCGGGCCGCGGAGAATCTTCGCCGAATACCGAGGCCACCGACCATCGGAACTTTTATTTTGGGGCAGCCGAGCCTGTTTCTACTGCCACTATTTCCATCCCTCAACCCAAGTTCCCTGCACTCGCATCATGTCTCTTCGGCTTCTCAAGCGACCAACTACCCTTGCATCCAAGGCTCCGATTTCTCAGCTTCGTTTACGATCTGACCAGGCGCAATCGAACAATGATCCTCCCCCGTTTCCCTCTCGGTGGTTCGCTGACCTACAAGACCAGCTAAGAAGGTTCACCAGCGATAGCTACCCAGCTAGCTGCGTTGAAGAAGCCCAGAGACAATTGATGTCAAATGAACAAAATTGGCTGCAACTCTTGGCAGGACAGCAAGGATTCCTTACCGATAAGAGATGGCGGGGTCTCGATAACCACCAGCTCCTCTGGGGTGACATGGTAAGCAGTTCCTTACCAGTGATAAGTGTATGATTTCTGATAATTCTCGTTACTTAGGATAGCATGGTAAGTGAATCCCCCTTCGATTTACCGCAGGACCAAATCTAATAGTTTCAGGGTAAGTAATACGACACTATAATACTTGGGAGACCCGAACATTCTGACGTATCATAGGCCATGTCAACAACGTGATGTATAACCGCTATGTCGAAACTGGACGGGTGCATTTCATCCGGCAGCACAGTGAAGATGCAGCACAGCACCACAAGGCTCAATGGGACGACCTGGTATCACCACGCAGCCTTGGTCTTATTCTCAAAAGCATCACGACGGAATACAAATTTGTATGAGTACCTCATCAGCTCCAGGGACATGCAGACTGACCCGCCGCGTCCTATAGCCTCTTGAGTTCCCAGACTGCATCACTGTATTGTACAAGCTGATTGAGGCTCCAACCAATGAGTCAACGTCACTCAAGATGGAAGCTTGGATTCTATCAGAACAATACCGCCGCTTGGCAGCACGATGTATCGACGATACTGCCATCTATGACTACACTGCCGCGAAGAAGACGGTCTTGAAGCCATTCATGGTAGATAAGTTTCAGCAAACATTTAGTATGCAACAAGCAAACCAGAGGAAGTATACGGATCAGGCAAGAAGAGCAATCCAAGCAGCTGAAGAGCTCCAGATAAAGTACAAATAGCTATGTGTCTCTTTTCTATGGGCACTTCGTATACGATCCCCTTATCCGTCAAAGTCCTTAGTTCAGGCCCTTCTTATCCTTAACTTGTTGCGCCAAGCGATTCAAATCTGCTGGCCACAGCGGGTCCTTTTCAATTCCATATACAACCTGGTCAATCAGAGCAATAGCCAGATCATCCAAAATCACGGCCTCAGTAACTCCGATACCCAAACCTCTAGATATAGTGGCCAGGGCCGTAACAAGCATACCATTCTGGGCAGGCACAGGCCCGGGCTTGGCTATCACCGCTTCTACCGCGCCTTCGCTAGCCTTGGCAAACGTGATAACCTGGTTCTCGGCTGTACCCTACGATCCACGGATGTCAGTAATTGAAACAAGAAGTTCGAACATGAAGCCTGTTAGTTATGTGAAGCATATCTTACCCGTATCCGTCTGAACTTAGGAGAAAACCACATGTTTTGGTTGACATCCCGAGGAACTGCCACCGCGCTGAGATATGCTACTCGAAACGGCCGTGACAGGCCAGAGGAGCGCATGGCTTCAAGGCCGGCCATGGTGTAATCCTGACAAACCTTGCGCACCTCTTCAGGGTCCATTCGAAATGCGTGGCGAGGCGTCACGCCTACTGTCCAGATACATGCACCTGCGCCGGCGAAAGCCTCCTTTGCCGCGGGTGAGTATGTACCATAGTCCGGGACAATGACGTTTTGCAGTCTCGCGGCGGTTTGCTCTAGAGGTCGGCGGGTAACAGCGATGATGCTGGTGATGTCTGAGCGTGTGAGGGCTTGACGAATGATCCCGGCGCCGATATAGCCGGTGGCGCCAACTACAATAAGTTTCATGACGATAACTAACAAGGATTTCTTGCTGGGACAAGGTTCTCGATAGAATGAGACCTGATTGAGGACTCAAAAAAGGCTTGTTGAGTTGATTGTTGTTGGTTGTTGGGCTAAGATTAATTGCTGACATTCATCGCGTAATCGCAATCCATGTCTTACTGGATAAGCAGTGACCTTAGGTAAGACACGATTCAGCCAATCGTCGCCATTTCCATATGCTGCCCGTCTTCTCATCTCAAATATCTTTTAAGTTTCCCTCCCACAAAACCCTCGAGAAACATACCAAACGCAGAATATCTTCATCAAACAAAACAGCCTGACGAACATGGCATGGCAGAATTTTATCATGTCCGCAATCACAGGCCACATTGTTAGCCAACTCGAATATCTCAGTGAGCATATAGCCCAGCACTCGACAGATTCCTCGAATAGCGACGTCTCTGGAGATCCTGGACTTATCCTGGCTGTGAGACTCGAGGAATTCTCGGACACGAACGGTCACGTAAATTATGTCAAAGTCTGGAATCAGGCTTTGGTCCGGCTGAGTGAAGTGACGATACGAGGCAACGTCTAAGCTGATAGGCTGGCTATCCTTCTCGTAATCAGGGAATAGCGTCTTGCCCATTTCTGCAACATTCTCACTTCCAAGATGAGGAAGGACGAAATGTTCGAGATAACTGAGGGCCATCTCGTTCACGAGATCGAATAGTGGCTGCTTCCATTGATCGATGAACCCAGAAATAGTCGGTTCTTCGCCGTCTTGTTCTCCACGATAGCCTCGCAAAGCTTCAATGTCCTGCTCTCTCAGAATATAGTCGCTTCGATCGTATGGGCCAAGCTGCTTATTTGCTGGCGGCGGGGAAACGTATTGACTAGAGACCATGTCGTGCACCTTGTCTATTCCCGAGAAGTCAACTCCTTCACGCAGTTTGTGCTCAAACCTCTCCTGGGGCGTTATATGCTTTCGCAGTGTTCCTGGAATGCCCAAGAAACTTGTCTTTGTGAATTCTGTGTATGCAGAGAAGAACAGGAATGATCTTGCGGCGGTGTGCGTATCATTGAATCCAAAGCGGCCGAACATGTATTCTCCATGGGGGATGTACAACCAGATTCCTTGCTCTACACTTTCTCGCCGGCTTGGCTGTTGACCCTGCCATCGCTGGACCATTTCTTGCGCAACAGAGCGATCAACAAGGCCAAGAGAGTTCGAGTTTGCCAGCGCATCATCATCGCCCACTTCCTGCCCTTCACCAATCTCATCAAAGCACCGTCTGTCATAGTAGCTCCAATCATAACGATTAATCACGAAAACTCCAGCCTGAGAAGTGGCATCGTCGTTCATTGTGCTTCCGTGATCTGCTTCATAAGGTGAGCCAGATATGCGGAGGATCTTGTCGACTTCCTGCCTGGGATCGACATCTGCATGAGCCACGAACCATGCTACTGCATGGCTTGTCTCAGAAGAAATAAGTTTGAAGACATTCCAGGCCCCATTTTGTGCGGCAATGTTGTAGTTGATGCTGTGAGCTATAACTGTGCCACTTGGTTGCGGCGGAGCGGCAGGAAGACCTTGAGAGGGAGCAGAGGAACCGAACCAAATATTGTGCAAGGAGCCGAAACACAGCTCGCCCGAGACGACGGAGAAAGTCGAGCGTATTGTAGGAGAGTCCACCATAATGATCTTCTCAAGGCCCAGCCTATCGATGCGAAATGTTTACAGAAACTGTATGTATCGGCAGACCCCATATTTAAATAAGCGCGTCGGCCAAAAAAAGGGCCGCCTGCCTAGACTGGTGCCTATTTGACCTTTGAGGTTATTCCGACCTGAGTTAGACTCGTTTTAAAACTCACATCGTCAATGACTGATCACTCATCATCATGCGACGGTCTTTGTCACAGGCACAAAGCTACCTAATTTGGAGGCCTAGACCAGTCACTCAGGCGTGCAATCGCCATCGGAAACATAAATTGAAATGTAACGCCGAGTGGCCAGCTTGCAAAACGTGCACCAGCAAAGTAGTACCGTAATCTCGTGGACAGTCGCGAATTATCAGACGTATCCGTCTCAGCACATCAGGCTCAGGATGAAAATGAGCGCCATCGGGAGCTATATACTCTGTCTTCAAGATTCGTAATGCAGATAGCCTTTAGTTACTATTGCTAATTAGTAATTAAAGTATTATTATTAATCCAAAATTGGGACTCTTCTCCATATGGCCTTTATAATTTCGGGTTGGATTATTGCTAGGCCGAAGTGTTATTACTTACCTCCCCAATCGGGCAATGATCCATCCAGACTTTATGATTTTCGGTCATGGTCACTATTACGCCGAAGCGTCATTACTGCCCTCCTGGGTTGGACCGAAGGGATTCCAGTATTCGTTTTTGCTTACAAAACCGTGGTAACGTTATTTCCAGCACCTAGGTCTCAATTCAGCCTTAAAAGCAAATGGTACACTAAAGGATAAAAGTAAGTCAATGTCCAGTGCATAGGTAGTTATCCCTGTCGACTACCAGAGGCACCACTCTCTCACCTTACTCACTATGACAAAAGCTAATATTCTCATTACTGGGGCATCTGGCTATCTCGGTGGCACACTTCTTGCTCGATGGCAGTCAGCGCAAATTTTGGGTTACGAAAAGCTCTATGCTCTCATTCGTAAACCTGAATAAGCTGAGACCGTGAAGAAGCTTTACAGTGCTGAACTAGCCTAGGTTTCTCTTGACGATGAGGATGCGGTCTAAGAACTGATTGTGTTTAAGAGAATCAATCTCGTCTTCTTCCTAATAGATGCATACAGTTTGCAAAGCCAAACATCATTCATCAAGGGGCTATCAGCTTTGAAGACTCAAACGGGACTAGACACGCATTTTATCTATCATTCAGGAACTAAACAGTTCTCAAGCCTTTCGGGGCTACCCAACAAACGACCGCTTCTCGATACAGACCCCGAGTTGTATGAACTACAGAAGAATGCAAATCCCCCGATGAAAGAGATGGAAGTTGTAAGTAACGGAATTGTTACATAGTCCAGTTGCGGAATATTGGACCATTGATCGTTTTTCTAGTCCCTCGATACCAATTGCCACGTTGTCGAGCTTGGTTTAGAGTTTAGAGTCAAGACTTATGTGTTCTCCCCTTGCATCGTCTGTAAGCTCTATACTGCTTCACTTTGAATAGAATTGAATAGAAGTAAAGTCCTGCGCTAATTGTAATTAGATGGCAAAGGAGAAGGTTTTGGCAATCCTATCTCAATTCAGACTGTCGATATCGTCAATGCTGCTCTAGCTTGCAAATACGTCTACAGCATTACAGACCCGTCTGATGTAAGTTTTATTATAGTCTGACTATATGACTACCATACTAAAACTCCATTTAGAAATGGCCAGTATGTAGTGTTAGTGATACCATCAACTACGCCATTCTTCTCATTAAAGCAGTCCTCAATGGACAAGATCTTGACTACGGTAAAAATGGCTTCTACCTTGCCTCAAGTGGCCGCCTCTGCTGGATGGACTTATACAAAGGTGTTGCCAAGGCGTTATATAACCGCGGCCTTATCAACGACGATAATGTTCGGCCAATTACTGAAGAGGCACGTGAAACTATCAGCAAGGGTCTTGGCATTACGCCTGATACTATTGAGCTAAAGGTTGCTGGAAAGTAAGTGCTTCCTTTCTGAGTTCCCTAGTTGCGTATAAATGGGTAGTGACTGATGTGTGGATTCAGTTCTTGGTATGAGCCTGACCATGCTAAGGCTATTGGTTGGAAACCTGAATTTGGTCCGGAGCGTATCCTAGAGCTTGTTGATGATGAGGTTTCGTTGATTCTGGGTAATCTGACGGACAGTCCCCGAGGACACAGATAAAGCCAATTCGACAACCCTGTTTCCGTTGTGTGCAGTTATTGGTTACCCCTCCTTGAGAGACTAGAGGAGGAAAGAAAACCCAGGACCTCCATTTAAAATGACAAAAAGGTTTAGACAATGTACGGTGAGCTTAGGATAGCTTTTACTGAGTTTATTTTGACACCCCATATCAAGGTCTGCCGTTTTCTTGCCCCGAGGAGAAGGTCTGATAAAAGGATCAAAATTGAATGGTGCACACCATCCCTGTAGAACCCATGTAGACAAGCGAAAATGGAAGCAGAAACAGCTATCAGTACAATACATATCCACTCAGAGGCTGTAAATTACGCCACTGCTGTTGCGCATCGATGACAATGCTATTGTGGCTTCTGTATTAAGTTGGCGTTCCTGTAGTAAGCAAGTTGGAGTATAACCTGTAAAACCTCTGTTTTAGTTGGGCTTCATGTGATGGCAAACATAAGCTTAATAATTAAAGCCATTAAGCGAGAGCCTAATTTCAGTAAGCTAAGCTCTTAAATTTACGCAGTTCATGTACTGTATGTCCTACATTCAATACCGTAAAGCTAATTTTCTCACTTCGGCACCTATTTTAATTCTCGCAGCATTCCTATTCCAGTAACTCGTGTCTGTAATTTTCTTAACTGCCATATACCTAATTCAACCGCGGCGCCCGGCTGTGATTCCGCCGGCAGAATCTTGAAACTCGGATATATGGGCCTATATACTCCATACAGCTATGCGTTTTGACCTTCTTTAACGAGTCGGTTCCCGGACCGTCTGTGGACCTTATCAAGTATGTTTGCCCACATCCCGATGATCTACCAGTGGGTTACGTATGTCACAGCGAATGAGGAAGGAGTGTTTATTAACGTTACGTTGCAACAATCACACCTATTCAGGTAGATCGACATGTGAAATGGATCCTCCTGCCAAGTACGGCCATTTTCGCATTACGGAGCTTTTTCGACGTAACATTGCCAAGACGGACGGGATAAATACGTGATTTGTGATGATGGCGGGATAACGGTGTAAAGCAACCCTGAGAACTGGAAGGTCAAGTGGGATAGTCGGTCTGAAAATGCATAAAGGGAACTGGATTTCTCACCTACCTCGCTCATAATGCCAACAGTTGACCCCATTCACATCACTGTCTTTGTTCTGTTCCATCATCATGCGTTTCTCTGCTTCAATTACTTTGGCATTGGCTACCGTAGCCGTGGCCCATCCAGGTGAAGACCACCACGATGAGCTTGAGCAACGTCGCTCCTTCGAAGCCAGTGCCGAGCGATTATCTCTCCGTCATTGTGCTGAGACACTCAAGGCCAGAGGTGTCACTGACCGTAACATCAAGCGTCGTTCTGCCTTGATCGAGGAGCATCGCCGAAAGCGTAAGTGTGACTCACTACATAGCTCGTCTCTTTCTAATATGACTTGCCTCAGGTGGTATCAAGAAGCGCGATCTTGAGGACGTTCTTAACACGGACCACAACAAGACCGACCTTGGGTATACACCCAACACCTCAGCCGATATCCTCTTCGCAGGTCAAAACTCATGCGTGCTGACTCCCGAAGTCACTCTCGGTCCATACTGTAAGTGTTGATCACCTCTGAAACTGACAAGCGCTAACAATCACGAGACGTCAGTGGCGAGTCTGTTCGACGCGATCTGAAAGAGGACCAGGAGGGCGTCGACCTTATTCTCGACTACCAAATCATCGACGTAACTACCTGCGAGCCTGTTCCCGAGCTATACCTCGAGATCTGGCACTGCAACTCGACAGGTGTTTACGGTGGCGTGAATAATCAGGGAAACGGAAACTTTGACGACAAGGCCAACATTAACAAGACCTTTGGCCGAGGCATCCAGCCAACCGATGAAGATGGTGTCGCTCAGTTTGAGACCCTCTTCCCAGGCCACTATGTTGGCCGTACGACGCATATCCACCTCCTGGCTCATGCAAACGCCACTCTGTACCAGAACAAGACCCTTGGAAACGACATCTACAGCAGCCATATTGGGCAGACTTACTTCGACCAGGACCTGATTGACGAGGTTGAAGCTCTCGCTCCTTACAGCACCAACACGCAGGTCCAGACCACAAACGCTCGTGACGGAATTCTGGCTCAGGCTGCTAACCAGGACTACGACCCGGTAGTTGAATGGACCCTTCTTGGTAACACTGTTGCTGAGGGCGTCTTCGGCTGGCTGGCCTATGGCATCAACATCACTGCCACTGAGAAGGTTACCCCTGCCGTCTTCAGATATGAGGATGGTGGCCATACCAACCCCAACTTTGGAGGAGGTGGTGGTCCCGGTGGCCCCGGTGGGCCCCCGCCATCCGCAGATGATACCACAAGCGATTCTGCTTAGGGTTTAATCACTGACTAAGTTCCTGCAGCCTCAATAGACAGTGGCCTAAGAAGGCAACTAGAAAATTTGCTTGTGTTGGAACATATCGCTACCATGTGTCTTCAGACAGGTTATGTCATAGCCCCCTATGCATAATAGATCAATACACGAGACAAGACATATTTTACAAAAGAACACACAAGTTCATAACAGATCTCATAATTGCCCAAGTTGTAATGAGTTCCACGTCACCGTAATATACTGAACGTGCATCCTCCTAATCCGTTGAACAGAGACTGAGAGGTTCTTGGTACATTCGACTACCTAAAACCTTGTATGTCGTGATCTCATCCAGCTCTTGTATTATTCTCCGAACCTCGCCGTATCCTATGCGCTGTTGCATCTTGGTCAAAATATCCTTTACCAGAGTAATCTCTTCGATTGTCCTGGCACCATACCCGAGTATCAACAATGGCCATGCTCCTAGGTAACAACTACTCCATTTTTGATGTTCCTCGGGGCACTGAAGAATATTCATGGCTAAATCGAGTTGCCATCTCCAGGGCTTCCCATCCCCATCTCCGGCCGAGGGTGAAAGACCAATTGCATCGTCGATTGATGCCAGGGCTTCGGTGATTAGATCAAGTAGGAGGGAAGTTGCGATTATCATCAGGCCGTTGAAGCGTGAATCCCCATGTTGAACGTTCTCGCTGTTTTCGTCATCGAATAGCAACTGCTCCCAGTATTGTAGCTCAACCCTCAAGCGCTTGAGGTGATTGGGAAGATTGCTTTGAGGGACATTGAACGAGTCAATTATCCGTAGTATAAGTCGATACAGGGACGTAGGTACTCCGAGTATGATGCTTGGATTTGTAGAAGATGGATTTGCCTTGTGGTATGACTCAAGCAAATCTTCAGCATGAGTGATGAATTCAGAGTCCAGGCGAAAGTCAGGCCTAAATGGCCTCCTGATAGATAGCAAAAAGCCCTGATACAAAACGCTTTCAATATTGACCCTATCGTAGCTTTTAATGGCTGTCCTCAATGAGCTACTGTCTTGGTTCCTCAAGCTTAGCAGCTCCACAGCCCCGACGACGTGAGGCCTTGGGTCCGACGTTACGTCGAGACTCCAGAACTGGGCAGGGATGACGTTAGTTAATACCACAGTGGCTATTCTCAATGATTAATTACGTACATTGTATACGTAAAGAAATGATGCTACTGTTGATAAACACGAATGCCGATAGGTATCTGATGGACAGAAGTCCATAAGTTCCTGATTCAACCCTCTCATAGCTTCTGTATAGTATCGCAAGGCTATGAAGCGATACCGATCATTATTCATCAGGGTATGTTTGTTTGAAGCACAGTTGGCTAGTATAGCATATTTGAGGGTTCTGCTGTGTGACATCATGTTCATGAGGTCTGACTGGCACTGGAAAAAGTGCGACTTGTCCTTTGCTGGTAGAGTAAGAGAGTTTAAGTGGAAGTTGTAAAAGTGATGCATCAACTCAAACTCGATTTCCGTTTCGCATAGTGGGTGCTTGATAGTTGTTAGGGACCTGTTATTCAGAATCGGGACCAAGTCATGTGAGGTCTCCCCAGACTTGGATGGAGAGGTGCCCTCGTCGGCGGGTGGAGAAGCAGGAGGAGTTTCACGTCGTCGGCGATGCCTTTTATCAGCCATATCAGAGGTATTAGGCCACGAACAGCTGCGGCCAAAGCGAGAGCAGTTGCGACATGAAGGCTTCGCTTCGTCGCATTTGACCCGGCGTTGCCTGCCTATCGATGGTCAGTAGATGCGTATACTTGAACTCTCAATACTCACATGTGACGCAGCCAGTCTTTACACGTAATTTAATATCTGGCATGTTCAGACAGGCGATGGTGTTCTGACAGGTATTGAAACGTGAATGGTCGTGTGTTCAACGAAAATGGAGAAGTTGCATTGCCAGGGTCAAATCAGAAGCGGGGGAGTCGGGGTTTTAAGATGCAACGGGCGATAAGGGAAGACAGACCTTAGCGCTAGCTCTTTTAGTCTTCTCCAGTATCTCTCGTAGTCTCCAAGCTAGTGGACTCCAATGGCTGATAAGTACAATGCTATCGTCACAAGCGTCCCGCCCTCTATTAATTGCAGAGGGCTGTACTCTCGAGCGATTGTATGAAGATTTTACGTGTAATGTTTATAATAGGGAAAGCTTATGTATACAGTGACTAAGGTGTATCTGGAGCCTTCAACCTGTTCATCCCTGGATAATCTTGGACACCAACTCTGCAGCAGCAACCGTGTCTTCGTCCCGGAAGTGTTTACCAACGATTTGCAACCCCAAAGGCGCCTCAATATACTCTTCGGGTGAGTCTACTCTTATGTCAGCATCGATTCAGCAGTGCCGCCAGCAGCATGACATACACTTGTTGTATTCTCGTTCCTCTTCAGCTGATCGGGGTTTGAAGTCAGGGTATGGGGTATCTGTTGGCTCGACCTTCAGCCCAGTCGGGAATACGATGGCTGGCTGATCGAGAAGATTCCAGATAGCGGTGTAAGGTATGTAATGGCCATCGCCCAACTTTGAAGCAGGCCCAACATAGGCAGGGCAAAGAATAAAGTCAACACCTCGATCCTTCATGATCTTATGATACCTAGGAAAGTCAGCTAAGTCAGTTTCCAGTCTCCTTTGTACCTACTGTTCTCGCAAGGCGTCTCTTCGGACATTGAAAGCCCAGTTCTCCAGTATAGTGAGGGGGCGTGGCGGAGAAAGGTTAAACGCAAAGTGCGACAGCGGCGCAACAGGCTCTCCTCCCTTTTCCAGGAGATCCTTCTGCGTCACGGCACAATCCGGAAAGTACAGTTTCGAAACAATATCCATGCCCTCTTGGTGGTTGTATGGCTCGAAGTCGACTACAGTAATGCCTGCCGCCTTGAGCTTCTCGACAGCATATCGGAGTGCGCGAAGGACTGGAGGATGAGGCCGGACAAGTCTGTGACAACACTTAGCTGATAACTACAAGGAGGGAAAGAGAACTCACCCATCCTCCCACATCACACCAATGGTAAAGCTGCCAGGCTCTAGCGAACTAGGCTGCTTCCAAGGTTGAGGTAGTAGCGATGTCTCAATCTCCCAGGGTTCTTGATCAAGCACGGCTTTCTGAAAGAGGGCAAGATCTTCTGCAGTATTGGCTAGAGGTGAGACAACGCATCGGATACTCTCTTGTCCAGCACCAGGAAGACACACGCCTTTGTACGGGTTGCGCAATGCGGTAGTCCTCAACCCATATGCGCCACAGAAGGCAGCGGGCACTCTAACAGAACCGCCAACGTCGGTACCAATACCCAAGGCTGCGCAACGTAGTCCCAAGGAAGCGCCCTCGCCTCCACTCGAGCCGCCGCATGTTAATGTTCGGTTGTGTGGGTTTACTGTCGTGCCGTAGATTGGGTTCGAACAGTCAATGTGCTTCAGAGTCAGTGACAGATCAGGAAAAGAGGGAAGACTGACTAACCATTACGCTCTGAGGTTCATTCGTTCGCACATGGAATACTGCTCCAGCCAGTTTACAACACTGAACAATCAGGGCGTCTTCTTTAGCAACATTGTCAATAAGGGCAACGTAAGCCGAATGAGCAATGCGTCCCTTGTGTTCAATATGCTCCTTCGTCGAGATTGGGATACCATGCAAGGGCCCCTTGACTTTGCCGGTTGCCTTGAAGTAGGCATCAAGTTCAGCAGCGGATTCCAGAGCGTCGGCGTTCATGAACTCAGTTGCAAAGTTGGTAAGTTGATGTGCGATATGAGCTCTCTTGAGAAATGCAGTGACAGTTTCGACAGCTGTGAGAGAGCCAGAGGCCATATGTTCCACCAGTTTTTTTGCGCTGGTAGCTGTGATCTCTAGCTCTCGTGCTGAGAGGGAGCCACATGTTTCGATGAAAGTTGAAACATTGAGCTGGTCAGCAGGTGGAAGCTGACCAGGTGGTAAAAGCCAAGCTGGTTTGAGAGATTCTCGAAGGACTTTGCGGCATCTTTCAGCTTGAATCTCCCAATCGGCCACGACAGATATGTCTGCGGACTTTCGGGGCTGAGAATGGGAGACAAGTCCCGGAGGAGGAATAGATCCAACAACAAATGCCATGTTGTATGATGAGCAGGCAAAGTTATGAGGGGTGCTGATTAGATAGAGCTTGGCTTCAAACGCATCTTTATATTCTTGCTAAGTACCCGGATACCATTGCCGAGTCTATTAACCGCACTTGATATTCTTCCGCGAGTAGCTCAGTGACTATCATAGGATGCCTACTGGTAAACAAGGGAAATGCCGTTGCTAGAACCCCGTTTGAGCTAACTTATCTTTCGGTAATCATACTCATTGGTGAGACCCTCGCAAAAGTCAATGATTGGTCAAGACTTGGTCTCATGCTTGAAACGGCCAAAGGTTCGCTGAGCGGAAAGATGTGCTAAAACTCGTAAATATCAATCATTGGCTATTTCCCCGCAGGCTGGGGTCCACCCCCGGATTAGATGATAGCGTGGAAATGGAACGCGGTGATGCTTGAAGGGCAATATAGACTGTCTGGGGCCAAGGGGAGACTGCTATCTAGATTGGTAGAAAGCGCTATTTTCACAAGCGTCATTGGGTTCCGGCAATTTGTGGCCTTTGGTTGCTTGTATCATTTATATAATTCCTGGTCCGTTCGCCAGCAACAGAACTTCACAAACCCATTGAACTCAAGTCTCGAAGCGACTAATTTTATTCTTTCTGTTATATATCCCAACATGGTATCAGACGAGAACTCGCCACAGGCCGCGCTGGACTTTGTTCCCGGGACCGTCCTCCTTGTCGATTTTGATGGCGCCTTGGATACTCGCCATGCTCGTGGACACCGAGATATCGTTCTCGTACCAACGCCCTCTGATGATCTAGATGATCCCTTGAACTGGAGCCGATGGAGAAAGACTCTGCTCATGGCAACTTTATGCGTGTATGTCAAGCTACCGACTCTGAAGGAAACAAATACTTAATGTCTTGGATCTACAGGTACTGTCTTGCCGTTGGTATTGCTTCGGCCGCAATCTACTCCGTTCTCGTTCCAATCTCAATTGCCACTGGCCTTACTATCGGTGATCTAGTCTCTGGAACAGGATACATGTTCTTGACCTTCGGGTGGGGATGTCTAATCTGGCAGCCTCTGGCACAGAAGTTCGGCAAACGTCCTGTGTACCTCTTGTCCTTACTGGGAACAACTGTAAGCTAAACACTCCCTGCGCATTTCAGTCCTAACTCATGGTCACCAGGGAATCATGATTTGGGCCCCGCATGCAACGACCAATGGCCAATGGATTGCTAACAAGGTCCTTCAAGGGGCCTTTGGTGCTCCGATCGAGTCACTCTGCGAAATTTCCGTATCAGATGTTGTGAGTAACAGACACGACAGCCTTCCTCACTCAATCTAATTTATTCATCCAGTACTTTGCGCACGAAAGAGGCACTTACATTGCTTACTATGCTCTTTTCCTTGGAGGTGCAAACTTTCTTGCGCCCGTCATCTCTGGCTTCATCACCGACGGACAAGGTTGGCAATGGGTGCTGGTATGTAGCGAACAGTGATACAAGTTCCTCGACTGACTCTTGGGCAGCATTGGTGTGCAATCTTCAACGCAGCCGCGTTCGTCATTTGCCTGTTCCTCATGGAGGAAACAAAGTATAACCGAAAGGCCACGGCACTCCATCTCAACGATGCTGTTAATATCAACAAAACCACCGAATCTACCAGCGATAACAAGAAAGAGGCAGAGTCGAAAACCATATCAAATGTAGATGTAGTCAACGGCAGCGTCCTGCCCTCCTCTAAGTCATTCCTCGATAGGATCAAGATCTTCAGAAGCGAGCATGTCCAAGGCAGCGTTCCTCTTAGGGGCATGCTAATTCGACCCTTCAAGTACTTCTCCTTGCCCATTGTTGTGTTCTGTGGCTTCATGTATGGTGCGGTTATTTGTTACTTCAGTGTCCTCAACGCTACAGCCTCGGTCATTCTCTCGTCTCCTCCTTATTCATTCAAGCCAAGCTCTGTTGGTCTTTGCTACATCTCCACCATCATCGGAGTCTTTCTCGGGTAGGCCAGGAATGATTTTCACCTACATCTTATATAGGCTAACAAGAACAGGACATTCTTTTCTGGCCAAATTGGAGACAAGCTCGTCCTATACCTGACTCGTCGTAACAAGGGCATCTACGAGCCTGAATACCGCCTTTGGCTTTATGCTGTTCTAGTTCTTGTCGTACCGGGTGCACTACTACTCTGGGGCGTGGGAGCTGCTCATCACATTCACTGGTCAGGACTGTTGATCGCCATGGGAATGTTAGGTGCCGCAATCACTGCAGGTTGTCAGATTCCGCTTAGCTACTGCATCGACTGCTACACTGAACTTGGCTCTGACTCCATTGTTACAATTATTCTGATTCGCAACACCATGAGCTTTGCCATAGGCTATGGGTACGTGACTCGCCATCATTCAACTTTCCGTCTACTAACCTCTCCCAGTGTCACACCATGGGTTACAGGAATGGGCTATCAAAACGCTTTTCTTGTCGCTGGCTTTGTTGCCATGGCGCAGTTTTCTCTTGCTTTTGTGTTCATCAAGTACGGCAAACAGCTTCGACGAAACAGTACTACGAGCTATTTCAAGTACCTCAAGCAGGTCAAGAACGACGGTCTTATTCACTAGATGGTAGTCAGTACCCGTATCATTTGACCAAATGCTGCTGTAACTGTATCTTTCATATCTGTATTAAAATATTCACTACTTGAATTGTCAAATCGGGCAATCCGATACCTCTCGCTCAATTCACTGCGACTCTTCAACGTTGTATCGCAGGCAATATTTGTTAGCCCTTTAAGCATCAGCCTCCCAAACTGTTCTAGTTGGTCTATAGGAATCGGTCAAGACGTTACTTTCTCACGATTAAACAAGAAATCAGTTTGACCAAATCACCAAGCCGATTGGTGAGGATTCTTCGAGGACACAGTTCGGTGAATAGTATATGATGTATGCTGTGATCGCATTGAGTAACCATCGTGAAACATAAAGTTTACCTCATATCGAAGATCACGAGCTACCATACTATTCTTCAATATCTTAGACTATAAATTGAAAGCATATTCCTTTCTTTTATAGCTTTTCACGTAAGTGACAGCTAGGTCTTTACTAATCTTTCAAAATTGTATCTTTTAACCTGCACTACGAATTACCGAGTCAATATCCTATTACCGATTCAAGTTTAAGAACTTCGTCATGTGTGTAGAGGTAACATATCAAACCATCTGCCGGGTTTGTGAGATTCTTCTTACCCAGCGGTTTTCTGACCACTGTTGTTCCCAGTCTCGAGGCTTCTTTTGAAGATGTGGCAACAGGGGAAGGAGAGTTGACACAACGAAAACACTGTGTTCTAAATGTAGAAATAAAAGTAAGAAGAAATGAGAGTGGCTTACTGATACATTGGGGAAGGATTAACCTGAGCTTTAGACATTGGAGATCGTTTCACGTCTTGCGACATTTAGAGCCTAGATAGACTTAATAAACGCATTCAGAAGCCTTTGGTACTGTGCAAGTAACCAGCATTATCGTACTATGCCATTTGACACAAGGACTAATGAGCAGAAATCCAATACGTGACATCGCGAAGTGTGAGGCCTGATTAACTGGAATTCTTCGGTGCATCAATTCCCGCGCATCTTTTACTACGTTAGACTGTGAACTATTAGTGCGCTCCTGCAGTGAGTCACAGCGACAACTAGCAAGAGGCAATGTTCATCTATAAAGGGGCTCTGACAGTGCTGCCATTCTAAGCTACTTCTAGCTGTGAACAATATGCCACTGGTCACAGAACTACTAATGTTCTTTTGACTATAAATTGCCTCGTCGCCGATGTGTAAATTGGAAACCTCAACTTAATTAAATCTCCTATTCTAAACAACAATCCTTTACTATCTACAACTTAACCTTTAGTCACAGGTCATCACAATGTGTGTGCAATGTCGAGAGCTAACACTATGCCCAGACTGCAAGAATTTGAAAATTACAAGGAACAACGTAACCGCGTGTGCGGCGTCAGGAGGCATAGTTGGGTCATGCAGAAAGCCAATCGAGGTAATTGACACCGAGATCTGGAAGGAGTGCGAAGAATGCAAGGAGAAGAGAAAGAAGAAGAAGAATAAGAAGTGAGAGACTTCTTGGTGTAGCTATGCTTTTGTTCTCTCTGCCATGAAGAATAACCCCCCAGGCATGATGCAATAAAATTATAAAGTGGTGTCTAAGTGTTCCTCTTTGACCTTGCATGAAATCAGCCGTTGCCAGCCGTGAGAATATACCTTAACTCATAAAATCAATTTCTAGTCTATCAAGCATATAAATACCATCTTTACAGTGCTATCTTCTTCGAACTTCCAGCTGGGTGTATGGATCAGTTGCACTCAAAAAGCCAAACTGCATAGGCTTTCCCAAGCACCCGTCCTTCAATCTAATATCATATTTGAGTATGATGTGAGCCAGGCAAAGCTTCAACTCGCTGCCAGCAAAGAACCTGCCTGGACATATGTGTTTGCCCATGCCGAACTGAGCATGCTCTGGGCTTGACTGCACGAACAAACCTGTGTTGTCACCAGCTTGTCGACGCTTATGAAAGCGCCAAGCATCAAACTCGTCGGGATTCTCAAAATTAGCGGGGTTATACATCTCTCGAGAATCGATGGCGATGTGAGTCCCTTTTTCGAGAAGAGTGCCATCGGGAAGCCGAGTGCCGCGAATGACCAATCTCTCCAGTATCACTTACACGAGTCAGTATGTGTGATATGCTGCTCGGAGAGAAGCTTACCTAGCGATGGGGTTTGTCTTTGTGTCTCCTTCATGAAGCTATCGAGCAACTGCATCTTGACGAGCGACGTGGCAGTAAAGTCGTGATCGGGTGCAGCATCTTCAATCTCTCGTCTCAGATGCTCAACAACCTCAGGGCGACGAGCAACCTCAATGAGGATCTGTCGAAAAAGCTCCGAAGTGGTAAACAGGGCGGCCATAGCCAGAGCAAGCTGAACATCCGCCGGCTCAAATTCGTTTCCAAGTGGCGATTCAAGTGTCCAAGCAAGGGCGTCATAGTAAGCAGGAGCCTCTTTTCCTTTGAGCTTAGCCTCCTGCTCCTCTTGTCGTCTCTTCTGAACAACCTTGTTCACCATTTCGCGAGCCCGCTTCAAACCAGCACGGCAGGCCGAGGCACCGGGAAGATACCAGACAACTAGCCATCTCAACCACGAGGGCCACAGATGCATTTCTCCAACAGCTCCAAAATAATCCAGAACATAAGCTCTCGAGACCTTTTGCCATTCAGGGTCAGCAGCGAGTTCCGGTCCGACAAAGATAGAAGCCGCTGCACGAGAAATAACTCCAGTAGTACCATCTTCCCAGTTGAGCGTCTTCCAAACTTTGTTTTCTCCCCAAATGTCAGACAAGCCCGCCATGATGTGTTCATTCATGACAGGCAGAGTCTTGTCAGTTTTGGATAACTTTCCCTGGACCATGTTGATGACCATCCTATTCGGGTGATGCAAGACATGCTGGACGTCGAAACCTGGGTAACTAGCAAAGTATTCGTCTCTGATGAGTTGCTGATGGTCCAAGTCCTTGTTGTTCTTGGCCCAGCTGACATAAGACGGTGGCAGAATGGTCTTGATACCGTTTGGGACCAGGATGTTGAAGGGGTTCTCGCCATACTTGGCAGCGCCGTCTTTGAGTAACTTTCTCGCCTTGGTCTTGTACTCGTGATTCGCCTGATGGTGGAAGAAGTCTTTGGGATATTTGTTGATGATTGGGAATTTCGATTTCTTGTTGGTGAAGATGATAGCCCCGATAAGGATGGCCAGTATTGAGACACCGAGGCCCAACGGAGAGGAAAGGAAAGCCATTGATTACAATTGGAATCGGTGAGGGGAAAAAGTGAAGGAGAAGTACAGCAGAGATCTTAACACTTGTTAATCTATATTTAAGTCAATGAGACGTTTGCCCTGCACTGTCATGAATGCCATTTGAAATGGGCTGGAAGTGGAACCTCTGAACAGATCTCTATGTGAGTCCTCACCAGAAATGAATTTTCGCGCTAGGATACAGTGATGATGTCGTCTTGGTTATGCTGGCAGTCCTATTGGTTCGGCGCTGCCTCTTCTCCGAAATACAGTGGCGAGGCATGCCATGGCGTGGAGCTAGCGTAGAGTGCAGGCCCTGGTCTATGACGGAAGAGGAAATTTGTGGAAGTGAGTCATCTTGAATCATGGTAGGTCCTGATTAGTGCTTGTTACTAATTATTTCTGGTTTAAAAAAATAAATTCATGCATGCAAGTAATGTTGGTGCCGTACGCAATACTCTCATTTCGCAACTAAGAACTTAGCAATATATCCCATAATACCAAAAGAAAAGTCTCAGGGTTCCTCCATGAGTTGCGTGATGAGATCAAACTTCACCAGCTCATACAGGACGGTATGAGCATCTCCTTGGCCGAAAGGCAGCCAATTCTGACCTGCCAGAAACTCTGATATTATTTCTGTTCCCTGGATTCTCCAAAAGTCTCGCGCCATCGACACAGCCAGCCCAACTCCACTGTCCAAATACGGCGAGGGACAACTTTCAACCCCTGGGAAGATCGTCTTATAAATACGCTCCCATCGTCGTTTGTCAGATAGTTTGGGATTGTCTTTCGTAGAAAGTCTACTTCTCTGGTACAAATTGATACCGTCTGGTATCTTGAGAGACTCCGTTCTGCATCTTTTCTCCAGGATATGCCTGTCGCATTTTGATACGCTGTCAAAAGTCTTTGCGCATCTTGGGCAGTAGGGCGGCTTCGCGTGGTGCCGCTCCACATGTCTCTTCACGCTCTCAATGGAAAGGAGTTCGTGGTCAATCAGACAGGCAGGATATTTCTTTGGGTTCGAAGCGTAAAACGGACATTGGTAGTGAGAGTGACCTCCTCCTGGTGGTATAACAACAAAGGAATCGTTTCTCCCTCGGAACTCGCGATAGCATCTTAGAGGGTATGTCGTTGGAATCACCCAATCGCATTCATCCCTGCGCGCTTGTTGCGTCTGTTCGTGGTGCTGTGGCTCGGTGTATAACTCCTGCGAGAGGATTTCGTCAAGCTGTGCACGAACCACTTGTAGTAAATGCTGTGTCGCAATTCGGATCCTGGGGTCATCAAGCAATGTATTATTCATGCATTGCGTAGACTTGTCCTCGCAACAGGATTCGTCACCTGAGCTTTCACTGGCGCTGTCGTAGCTATTTTCTCTGTACCTAACGCCGCATTCCCCAAAGCCATGTCGGGATCGCTGAGTCCGAGATGTTCTCACTCCATTTGTATTGTGCGTGGAAGGCTGTAAAGGTCTTAGTGGAAGCGTCTGCGTCAATGCAGCTCGTCGCGGGCGAAGACGAATAATGCCCATGACGACTATCAATTGTCCTAGACAGTGTGAATTGACATGAAATATATGTGACAACTGAAAAATCAGTGCACTATGATTGGAAGATGAATGAGGCTCAATGCTTATTGCGATGTGAAATGGTGCCTTAATGGACGTCCTCTTATATATTGAGCCTCACAAAATGGCCCCCGCCTTGAGCCGCATCATGGCAGACATTTCAAATCTCACAGTTGTGTAGGTGGGTAGAGCCGCAAGGGCCTAGCGGCAGCGAATGAAAGCGGCGCAGTTCTTTCTCCCATTTGACAAGCAGAGCCTCACCTGGAATTTTACTGGGGTCTCGGGCAACAGATACAAGTGCGTCAGATCAGCCACCAACTCGACATCCTTGCACTAACAGAGCCTGATTATATCATGCTTATCGTGATATGCTTGTTTTGCTGTCACTTTTCTGGGTCAATGGGCAGTATGTGATGGCTGAAAGGTCTCTGTTCTTCACATTCAGCTGGTGCACTATTGTTTTGGGCAGCATTGGGCGCATTGGTCACATCGCTCCCCAATAAGGCAGTTATTTCAGGCCTCATTATCCTCAAAATCGATTACTTGCAGGATGTATTTCAATGGATGTGTCATACTAGATCTCGATTATAATAAGACCCAAAATTATCATTGTGACTTGATCATATGTGCAAAATACCCAACGTTCAGGCATTCAGCTATAAGAACCCGAAATTACAAAAATCCATAAAACAGTGATAGCCTACATCACCAATTTTCTCCATTCTTAAATATGTCCACTGTTGTCAAGCTCTCCAAAATCAAAATACTCTCCGTCATCTAGGCAATTCGTTAACTGGCCAAAGATTTCATCGTCGTCAAGGGACACAGGAGGTTCTTGCAAGGGCCGGGACCAAAGTAGTACACCCGATACGTCCTGTGATGTAAGAAATCCACTTTCCACGGTTGAAAGATCTGGTTGATCATACGAATCGCTAGTACTGGGCCTAAAGGGCTCCATGGGATTCGGCCAAGGGTCTGGATCATAGCTCGATGGCATGTCTTGAACCAAAAGTATTTGTGTCGTGACCGAAGGCGCTAACACAGCCTGGGGCTCTTCCTGTATAAGTGGAATGGAGCTAGGAGTCGGGTTCCGTAACAGCCTCAGTATCTCGCTGATAGTGGCAGAGGCAGGATTACGTTCCGGTCTAGCCAATGCATCGCGAAGGAACGACTGTAAAATAGTCGGCAGTTCTCTCTCCATAGTGCTGTGCTGCATTTCCAGCATAGACTCCGCAGTTTCGAAAAACGGCGAATAGGGAGCTGTCTGTTCTCCAAACAGCTTCTGCCATGCTTGGTACCATTTCTCTCTATGAGTACCATGTAGGCCAGCAAGGTCCTCATACTCACCTTGAAGAAGAAGTCCGGTGTCTAGAGCAGTTTTCTCTGCACAAGTATCTCGGCGGACATGTTCGTTTTTTTCAGCTTCAGCAAACTCGCCGCAAAATTCTTCCCGGCATTTGGGACAATGATCTCTCTTGATGAGGTGCCGCCGTTTGAGATGTTGCAAAAGACGATCCCACTCGGTTATTTTGTATCCAGCGCAGCATTGGTATTTGCGGGGATCAAGCTTGAAGAATAGACATGCAAGCTTCTTGGTAAAAGGCTGGTGGGGGCCAAAGCCTCTTTTCTTTTCGCCTGGACTTTGTCCGTTTCCCTTGCCTCCCTTGCCACTACTCCGGTCATTGTTCTCGCGGCCAGATCCCTGTTTCTTTCGGCCAGATTGATTGCCAGAGCCTGGCGAGCCGGCCCGCTTATCACCGATGCTCGGCGCTTCAGACCCATACGATTCCTGTGTTGGACAGTAAAGAATCCACCACTGGCAGTGTCTGCGCTTCCCCGAGAACAGTAGCACGACACTGGGGGCGCTATTGGCTCCAGGGTCATGGTATCGGGTAGCCGCACTAATCTCGCCTGTGGACGGCAAGGGTAAAGCTTTGTCTTGAACATTGGTACCCAACTGTTGGTTTTTATTCTTGCTTGGTCCCTCTGACTTATAAAAATCGACAAGAAGACTTATATAAATGAGCTGCTGGATAACGATCTGTAGCTTTAATGGCAGCTTTTTCTGTTTCGGTGCAATTGAATAGTAAGTCGAATTGTGAAGCGTGAGACCAACACCGTGTTCTTGATGGATCTGGAGCCCATTTGGTGACAGGGTAATAGTACTCATTGTGAAAACAAGGCTGTGAACAAAACAATGCGAAAGACAAGGTTGCTCAAACATGGAATTGTTATTGCTGTGAAACTCTGTTTAACAATGTGATTAAAGAGTTAAAGCTATCATAAGTGAAAAAAAGATTCATCTGTGAAACATCAAGCCAATTGACCAATATCTCCTCACACCGTTGTGTTGGTAATAAGGCGGCCAAGGCACCCGGAATAAAATCTAGAACAGCAGTAATTATTCTTCAATTTCAGCAGTCTTTCAGCTGTGTCAACGCAGAGCGACGTGTCTGCTGTGATGGTGGAGGAGGGGTGAATATTATACTGCTTACAATTGGCTATATCCGAGAAAGCTGCAGTAGCGGCTTCAACACAGATGTGTGAAGGAGGGTCGAAGCAACACATTTGTGTCCATATTGACGCCACAAGACATGCGATTGGCCAATCTTCCTTGCATCGAGGGAGGCTTTCGAGAAGGTCTACCATGGACTAGAGCGCACGAGATTACTCTGAAACAATTATTTTCTAGGAGGCTCTGTACAACGAGCCTAAGCTGTACCTATACACCATTTGCCATTGTATCAGGAGACTTCTTAAACACAATTGTGTACAGTTCTTCCAATCGATACGTACACTTCCAGTACCCCGGGCTTTGAGGGCGCCAGTCTCGAGTTATAACCATCCTTAGGTAAATTTATGTAAGTTTATGCAGAGTTGGCATAATCTAGCATAAGTTTTGCTAAGTCCTGAAATACAGTGACTTGTAAAGCTGCTAACGCTAAAGCCGCCCCCTCCAGCGCTGAAAACCCTCTCCATTGGTGCGAACAGCCAGTAAGCGTACCACGAACACCGAAGGACGTCACTTATGTTTCTCCAATTTTTCATCATGCATCCCATGCTTAGTACAGCATCAGCCTGATTGAGCTTTCTGTTTGTGATATTCTGGGTGAGCCTGATGGAGTCAAAGGGTTTGTGAGAATGCTTTACCAAACTATGAAGGAATCCGCATCAATACGCCAGTTGTCTTTCACTGCACTCCTGTTCCCAGGAATAATCGTCGACTCGACTTGGCTAGAGTTCATGGCAGGCCAGAACTCTTGTCCATGGCCCCAGGTTACCCAGCCACTCGAGGGGGGCGAGGGGTCAGATATCGAGATGCCTTTTGCACCCTCGGTAGCGAGCTCAGAACTCTTTACAGGACAGCATTCCATGGCGTCTTTATTTGACTTGGAATTTGAATCAGGTCTCTTAACGCCCATATCACAATGTCCAACGCACAACACAAGTTCACAGACACTTAGCTTCGCAGAAGCACTCCATCTTACCCAAATCGTGGATCATAGGAAAGAAACAGCCGATAACTTTTATGCCGAAAGGCAATCCCAATACTGCTCTCTCGATATGCTTTCGAATAAGGATTTTCCATCGAGGCAGGGATCTATTGATAAAACTGAAGATATCACGTTGTTCGATGCATCAGCGTCCTACAGATATTGTGGAAAGGATTCACCAGACCGTTTATCTAGTAAAAAGGTGATCGGACCTTCTTCTGCTTTGCTGTTAACATACGGCATAGGTGAGAAAAGCCGCTATTGAAGATTTATCTGCCCAGTCCACTGACCGCGAAGCAGGCGACCATTTCGAACCACTACAGTCCGTTGAAGAGGATCTACCGTCCTCGAGAGAACAATTGATACCTCTGGGTCCCACTGAGACGTGCATCGGCGACGAGGAAGGGAGCCCTTGCCCTTCAATTATTGAAAGTGACGATTCCAGTGTGGAGGATATTGAAGTCAGAAAAGCATTTGCTTGCCCTTATTTCCGCCTCGATCCTGTTTGCCACATCGAATGCTTGAGCCGTAAGCTCTATCGCATCCAGGATGTCAAGCAACATCTATCTCGGCGTCACTATATCAAACGGGACAATTCAGATAATACGAGGGGCGTAAATCCAAGAACACAGAAGGTTCTCAAGCTCCGCTTGGATAGAAGGCTGTCACCAGAAGGACAATGGACCGAGATTTGGAGAACGCTATTTAATGGGACATTGCCAAGGGAAGGGCCTTACCTCGGTAACTCTAAGGAAGAGATTGTCGGAAGTATGATTGCGGTATGTAAGCAAGGAAGCAGTCGAGTTGTTCCAGGGATACTGAGAAGTCTGGGCCTTTCCGATGAAAAAGGAAAGTCTGTTCAACAGTTAATGGAACAGCTTTTTAGCGGTTTTAAAGCATTATCAGATGAGAAATCGAGCGGCTTGGAGACAGAGAAGGCTTCGACAGGCAGTGGCGTTGATTCGATACCAATGACACCAAAAGACATGGAGTTTGAGTTTGACTTTAACATACCACTACATGCGTCACCCTCGCCAGAGATCGAAAATTCTTACTCTAGCAAGGACATGACGCAGATACAAGAATCCAGCTCGGTAATACCGACCGGATTGCCAGACTATACCACTTTTGAGGGGGACAGGGAGGACGACATCTTGATGAGATATCTACCTACAAAGCTCCCAGAGGCAAATGTCCAAGTTAAACCTCTCTATACAGCTAGCGACGGCGATTCACCTCGAAAGCCACTGAATGGCTCCAGGTGGGAGTATGCATGGGAATGCGACTACTGCGGCTTCGAGTACATCTTCAAGCCCAGCGGAGCCGGCAGTGACATGAGGTGTTTCAATTACCCATGCCTAGGCCAGTTTCGTGGCAACTTTTGTTCCTTTTACAAGGTGCAGGTTTGAAGAAGATGTCTTGGGGTACCTTCTATGCAGAAGGGCTCGGTAAGGGAGTTACTTAATGTTTGAATTCCAAGGATCCAAGGAGTTGCGGCTTGTGGCATGCACTACTGAGGGCGCCAGTCAGGAGACGAGGTTGAAGGCTTTTATCGTAGCAAACAGCCCCAGTGGTTAGATCGAACTAATTTTATAGTCTTCAAAAGATTCCGGGAGTCGAGGCTTGTTACGCGTCTTCCTAAGGTTATACTTCCAGATATATTAAAGCTACTACCAAATAGACCTATAGTGAGGCCCCCCAACAACCCAGAAAGATTCTGCCGCCTTCCATTGCTCAGGGCTCATTTCAAAGACGTCCTCACAATCTACTCATTGACTCCATCTATGGTATTCTACCGTTCCAATCTCATAGAGATCAATACCAGGAACCATGAGAACATTGGGGTGTTGACTGTCCAAGATGCTCTCAAAGCTCGATAGCACAAACTGTAACTGATCTTCAAGGGCCATACTCTGGAGATGTAGAAGCATACCTAGCCCTTCTGACGTGAGGTAGTGCACATATTTGTTCACCTCGATCTGTCCGCAACTTTGTAGTCGCCGCTTTTGCCAGTCGTCCGCCACTTCAGCGTCATCCTGACCCTTGCCATTAATGGCTTTCGTGCTTGCACTTAGATGGCGGTTTATATTGTTCATCATGGTGCAATGCTGATCGTAGATATAATAGCCAACTGAATAGAATCTTAGTCTCTCGTCAAACCCGCTTCTTGGCTCTGAACCACAAAGACGCGGCGAAAATAGGAGTCGACGAATGCTCTCATACCTCGGAAATAAGGGCTGCTCCATGTGGAAGAAAGCTTGCACATAGCCCTCGAAACGACAGGCCGCGTTGATGAACCTCTGGCGCTCCTCCAGAGAGGCTCCAGGCCAATCCGCTGGCTGTAAATAATATCCAAATATTTGTTTCAGAGCCTGGAAGATATAGCTTGTTGTTAGCCATCCAACATCGATGGCAAGAGTTGAAAGTTCGCAGATGGTTGTGAGTGAAGCCCGGTGAGACACTTGGTGATGGGTGTTGTGGCTGCGGATACAAGACTGCAGAATCGGGCTGTTGATTTGTTCGCGATGCTGTGGCCTAGTATCATTGAATGCGGGATCTTTCTTAGCGTGGCGGAGTCGAGCTGCGAGTAAGTAGGCAGTTGAAACTTGTGGCTGAGAGCTTAAATCAGCATACAGAACTTAGTATAGCGTTTTGCAAGCAAAACCTTGACGTCGTGGGTCGTTGAATCTGACCAATAGAAACGGGAAATATCGTTCCGCGTTTTCAATCGATACCTTCTCATGCAAGTATAATTTCCCAACATGCTTTGAGAAGCAATGAAGGAATATCACCTGCACCTTCACAGTACTGTGGGAAAACATTTTAAGATTCAAGACATTCCCTCTTCCCGTGATTTACTCTCCTTAAGCATCATCACCGCCGTCGTCATCCCATCCCGTCATCAGAATAGCAGGATACGGTGTTCTTTTGATCCCATACAAATTACCATGCAAAAATTAAACATTATGTCCGATCCGACCATGGCTTTTCAGCCCAAAGTTCAACCTTCTCGACAGCAATTATCTGATCAGCGGTGGGAAACGCGGGCCCACTATCCTAGGGGGTGATAAAACTCAGGTAAATTTAGCATAGCTTAGTACAGACTTAGGATACCTTAGACTAGGCACCCAAGGTTCGTCTCAAGCTCTCCTTACTCCCGGCCTTCCAGACTTCGCAACATTCGGGCGTCATCTTCACAGAAGATTCTCATTTGCTTGAGCGCAGGCAGAGACAGTCCTTGAGAACACCTGGCATTTGACGACCGAGGATGTAGTGTCTCCTGCAGTTTGTACAATTGTCGCCGTATCCGTTCCATTAAATTTATTACTGTCTATTTTGTGCATGCGGTAGGCTGTGACTGCGTCTGCCGTTGGGCCATCGTTGCTGATATCAGGTTCTGTGCCGTAAGTTGCCATGCGCCGAAAGTCGTACTCCTCGGTACTCAATTGACAATGCTGCCAACACATACAGTTCTTCATAACGGGCGTTTGTAAATAAAGCATGTTAGTAAGCGGACTAGATTCTGTATCAAGGATTGCACTCTTTCAGTCACAGAACTCAACTGCAAAAAACAGCACATATAGCTCACAAAAACTATTGTCAATGAATCTACCATTCCCTTTGACTTACACGGCTCCCACGTTGAATCCAGCCCTCGACACGTATGGTACCTCCTCTCTACGACATCGCATCTCTCTGTCAGCAACCCAATCAGCTAGCCTCGCCCAGTCCCGATTCCTTTTTATCGTTCACTTCACCTTTAGCAGGGTCTTTCCCCTTTCTAATTTCAGGGGATTTGTTACCGTTATCTGACTTGCTAACACTCATACTGCATTGATTCGCGTGTCCCACAACGGTGTTGGCATTCAGCTTCAAGGGCGAGTCTTGCTTTGGATGAACGGCTTTGATGCTAGGGGTTGAAGGATTGTCTGTCTGACGATCTGTTAGCTTAAGTCTCTTTTCAATTCCTTGAATCATCCTTTGAGATGTTTCAAGAGTGCGAGTTTAACCCTTCCTGATGCTCCGCCCATGACTTACAATTTCTCCAAATTTCCATCCAAATTTAACTACAGCTCCTTTATAATTCTTACCTTAATAAGTTTTATATATACTATTAACTATTAAGA
>JABEVY010000473.1:0-21143 GCA_013364935.1 Fusarium anthophilum
GTGTGTAAGAGAAAGCTCCCCTCGTTCTGTATAGTATCGTGTGTGTGTGTGTGTGTGTGTGTGTGTGTGTGTGTGTGTGTGTGTGTGATTAATAACGTTTGGGATATATTAAAAGGTATCCAATTGCTGTTCTTTGTTATAGTCGCGTTGGTGATGGCGATGTTTGTCTATAAAAGTTTCGGGCTTCTCTACCTTGCCTTACTTTAGCACCCATGACCGCGGGGCCAACAGCTTGAGTGGGTCCTCCAAATACAGGGCAGCTTCACTCCTGCTTGTACTGTAGTCCTTATTTAACCTGAAGCGAAACAATGATGGATTTCGATAGGCAACATGGATGTTTCGATGCTGATTTAAGTATTTCTATCCTATCTTCATAACAAAGATCGTATGAGATGGCCTCTCTTGTTATGATTATTATGTTTCATGACTTGCATCAAACTGCGCAAGTCAAGCTGTTCCATTTCACTTATCATAAAATGCAATGTACCTTAGGGGCAGAACTGGTTGAAGAGCTTAAAAATCTCGGATTACAAGGTATAGTTAGTTCATCTACTCTTTCTATATATAATTCTTGTCTTGCTGTAAAAGTCGGAAAACTCCTCCCACCCATACAACTAACCAAAAATAAACTCCTTTCGCCGGTGCAATGCAATGCAATCAATGGTGTACTTGTAATTTCGATATTGTCTACTCGTTCTTTATGCTGCTTGAGCTACTCCACGCATCCGTATCATCTGTTCGGCGATGCCCCTCTCGTTGCAACATTCTCCATCTTCTCAGCTTTGACTGAGGGTTGTCACCCGCCATCGTAGGCATCAGATCGTCCTCAAGAATTGGGACTTCACCCAACGGGTCGAGTTGATCGATGATGTCAGAAATCTCAGTTGGCGGAATCGACTTGAAGACTGCCTGGACATCATTATGGGGTGACAGAGATGTGAACTGCCACTTCGATCGCTTGCCAGAAGCACGCCTGGACTGCATCCAAAGACGGCGCCGCTCCACAAAGCTAATGAGGAGGAGAGTTGGCATATTGAGAGTTCGAATAAGGGCCACGTTGACAATGTGGAAGATTCGAGCGGTGGTGACAAGCTTCAGGGGTAGGAGCACCATCAGAGCCAAAATATTGAAGGGAGGAGGGTAGGCAAAGATGGAATCGCTCTTAACGCCCTCGAAAGTCAAAACAGCGCGTCGGAACTGGATCTCGGCCGTTTCGTCGGCTACAATCTTGGAGAAGGTGTTTGTGAGCATGGCAATGAGAATAGTCAGAAACAGCGTGTTGCCCAGGAACGCAAAGGCAATCATCAACGCGGGACCAAGAATGATATGGAAGCGCACCGACTCCTCAATACCCTCACCATCTAGACCGAACCAAATCCAGAGCATCCATTTGCCCACTACGTACCAGCTGAACTCCTCATCGCCATCGTTGCTAGCACTAACAAGCCACTGCAGCGCGAGCAGAAAGCCGGTAAAGCACCATGTGGCAAGGAAGGTCAGTACAGTAAAGTCCTTCATCATGGCGTGAACAGAGATAAACACAAGGTTGTTCGGCAGTAGGTTGAAAGCAACCCGGGTCAACATGACAGGTGCTGCAATACAAAGAATCGGTAGCCCATAGCCAGAGTGAAGCTGATCGAGGAGAAAGTCGTAGATGCGGAGAATGAAATAGGCGCCAAAGATGGATGCGAAAGTGATGTCAAGAAATGCCCATAGGTTCTGTGCATGAACTGCCCATCCATGCTCGATAATAGCAGCCATCTTTTCGAGAAGCCAACCGAAGGTGTAAATACAAAAGGCGAACTCCCACATATTGACCTCAGAATGGCGAGAAATCATGGTCATGACGTAGAGCACCAGTAAGATGACAAAATGAACGAGTTCGATGAGATTTCGGTTGCGAGGAACAATAAGACGGTGGTGGTTGAGAAGAGGTGCCGTCCGAGGGTCGTAAAGAGAGATAGGCCGTCGTTTATAGTGATCCGGAAGGAAATCCATAAACGAAAGGGGCGTGTAAATGATTTGACCGTTATGGACTGCATCGACAGCTCGTTGACAGGCTGCAGAGCTGATGAAGAACTTGCTTTCAGAGACAATTGCCAACTCAAGAGCTGTGACCTTTCTCTCGGAGCCAGAAGCATCACCAGCTCCAGGCCATTGGGGGCGGTTAGCTGGACGCTCCATGTGACTAGGGGCTCCTTGGAATGGATCGAAGCCCTCAACGAGGATGTGCGAGAGCAGCAAAAGACCTTGTGGTCCTGGGTTGTCCTCATGGAAGCGGCGCAGGACACGACTAGCGAGTAGCTCACATAGAATTGCACGCGCCTGGTTGACACTCTGATGAACCTCCTTAGACTGCTCTCTTAGGAAGGATACACGGTTCGCTAACAAGCAATAAACTGGTGGGGAGGAGTCAGAGAAGACTCCCAGGTGAGACTCTGCGCTTCAAACTCACCGACTGAGATATCATCTGGATTATAAAGTCTTTCGACCAGAGGCCTCACGACTAAAGCGTTCATCTTGGGATCTCTGAAGTGCTCCATAGTATAGGGATCATCTGATGCATGTTAGAATTCATTGTTTATGCACGACTTGGGATGAGACTTACCGATACTCGCAAGAACTAGCCGTCGGACTCTACACTCAAGGAGAGTTAGCACGCTGACTCCTCATGATGGGCGCGTTATGATTCTTGGCGAGCTTATACAATGGCTCACCAAGAACATGCAGTTCTGAGCTGCAGGCAGAGATTGAGCAAGGATAAGGGCAAGTTTACCGGTGGATGTTCATATACACAGGGAGTTCAGTCGTCGTCAAGTTGAGCGTCGACCTGTTGCCATCATCGAGAATTCCTTTGGCTTCGGCATCTTCGGCCACAGTGAGAAAGCCCTCATCTTCATCGTCCTCGACAGGCTTGAGCCAAGCATTTGACTGCTCAGCACTTCTGCGTACCACCATCGTGAGCAGAGCTGATGCTTACTATAGTGTGTTGCACTTTTAAACAAATCAGATTGGGGGTCTTGAAAAAGAAATCCGAGACAGGTTCAACGTTGAAGAGGAAAAACAAATAGAGTTACGAGGCAAAAAGGTGAGGCTCTTGCTTTACGTTAGTACATATTCAAGTGAAGCCCCCGTCTCCAATGTAATTTGGGGGTCATTATGCCCCTGAACTGCCATTCCAAAATCACGGCGGCCAATGAGCATCTGCCAGCCCCGCCACGACAGGTACGCGTCTCTAGTAGGCGAGATGTTGATTGGATTGCTGTAATTACCTTAGTAGTTGACTACGTGGATTAGCGAGTCGTACTAGGTAATCATTACGAGTTCTCGGAGTCTTATTATGCAGTGATTACTATCATTTCGAGAGCTGTCAGTACCAGATTGAAGAGTTATCATTCTGCAGTTCGTTCAGCTTTTGCCGGGCTGCATAGACTAATTGATTGCATGAGAGAAGCTGATGCTCATTGGAAGCTGACGCTGATACCCCTGAGTCCCTTTCCCCTTGAGAGAACTCCAGTTGCAGATCTGCAACGCTAAATCCAGGGTCCAGGGAACAGGAATTCGATTTCTGCAACGTGCAGCCTTCAGAAGTGATATCGATAGGTAATTGAAAGATGGAAGTATCTGCCTTTAAATTCTTCGATCAAACGGCAAAACAACCGACCTTCAACTGCCGAAATAGAGCATTGCTTGTCATTTTATTCATGTCGCTATCAACAGCCACCGTCATCTAACTTGGCTCAACAGGGCTTGACTTGTCAAAGCGAAATCTACCATGGCCAAATTACATACTGACGATTCAGAAATTGGCAGATGGAATGGTCCAGGCCAAAGAGTACCTAAGCAACAAGCCCCTTGATACGTTTCTACAGACTTCCAGCTCTACAAATCCCCCTCACCATATAGAGTACGAGTATCATATTTGATTCATGTCAGGTCTTGCTCGGAAGTGGCAGTTCAATTGCTTCAGGTGATACTCATATAGTTTGACTTTTCTATCGCGGGCTCCTCGGGTTTCAACCAAGAAAGCCGTGTTTCCGCTGCTGGTCCCGAGGCTCGGCATTGTTTGTTCTTGTTCTTCTTGGGCATATGGGCTCTTACCTAAGAGGAACCTTCCGGCCCCTTGAGCTGTGTTCCGTTCAGTGACGGACATGTCACTCGTCTGTCCATATCACACAAACATCTCAGCTAGCTAGGTATAGTAGTTTAAAGGATTGAAGGATTGGGTTACACTGGTGGACTATGGTGACAGCTTGTGGGGCCTGCAAGTACATACATATGTACGTTCACAGTCCCAAACTGATCCTGAGTTTGCCGGGATTCTGAAGGTCTCGTAATGTACATAGTCTGAAAAGATAGTTACTACTGTCTTCAACAAGGTATATTTCTTAAAGAGTCACGTCCCCCCCTCACCAGTACACAACACCTGACCATTGCCAGGTCTTGGCTACGAACGAGCTTGAATACCTAGACTATGGGGTAACCTAGCAGCAACCTAGTAAATGCTTGGCTCCCAAATGGTGGCGTCTGTATGCACACAAGTTTAGACGCCAAGAGAAACCCAGAGTGGCAGTGCATGAATGATATCAAGCCTGTACAGTCGGAGTAGATACATTTACGGAAACATAAGTTGTTGGTTCTTTACGAAATACCTGTACATACTCTGTAGGTTAACTAAGGGCAAGCCCATTGACACATGCCACGCGACGGGACCTGTAACAAACATTCACCTCGGTTGGTTTAGGTCAGCGGAACGTAACACAGCTGATTGACCAGCATCAGAGAGGAGACTCAGCGCCCACAGCCAATGTCAACTCGGCGATTGATCCCATCTGCAAGGCACTCCCTGAGCCTGTTTCTCTGCCCAGCATTCAAGAGTCCGGGGGAGCAGCGGAGGAAGATCCGGCCAGCGGGTTCCTAACGGTGGATCTGATATGCGTCTTGATGAATCTGGAATTAAAGAAATGATTGAAGTTTCTGTGGCTTTTTTGGTCCTACATGCATTTCTTGTCAAACATGATTGCGTTCAAGGCACGGGTGTCGCTGGCAGCCCAACGACATGTCCGGTGCCTCCCAATGAGGCAAACCGCTGTGTAAGTGCCCAGAGTGTTGGGGGGCCTGGTTCGAAAACATGACAGCTTTCCCTTATTTTGGAACATATTGACTTTTTTGGGGTTGCATGGGTGTCTTTGGCCCCCCTGGGTCAGAAGGCCTTTGAGCTGGAGACATGCCATCTTCAGTTCTCCATACTCCGTACCTAGGGCGAAAATGATTTAAGTGTGGCGTTTATAGTGCTAAAAGCAGTGTAAGGCACAGCATCCTGTCGCTGATCCTAGCAGTACTGTAGAGTACATGTCCAAGTACCGATCTGTTTCTCCATATGCGATGGGTTATGTTGGTTGTTGGAGGTCAATCTTGGCTTTGCAGTGCGTTCGCGGCACGGCCATATTGGACTCTGTTTATTCTTGTCCTGCTCCTTCGGCTACCTATGGAAAGGTGTAAAGATATTATTCTTGTACGTCGGTAGTCGGTACAACAATAACAAAGTGCTTACGAAGAACAGATGCTGACAATGAGTGTTCGCCGGATGGTACGGGCGAGCGAGAGGTTCGGCTACTGGCTGTTACAGATAGTGAGGGATAGACTGGGAATGGGGCAAGCCTCAACGTAACGGCCAAGCCAGCAACAGACTTTCGAGATCCGGTGATTCAACAAGGATCTGGTGAGCACTGAGCGCTGGCTTCAGGATCTGCCACCTGTAGCATTAATGACGCTGGACCAATGGTTGCGCCGAAGAAGCCGAGAGCTCTGATAGTGATGACGACCATTTTTTGCCATTCATGCCTTGCCATTCTATTCACTGGGCGGGCAGGCGGGCAGTCTTGAATTTCTTCTCGGTCGTTTGTGTCGCAAACCTGCCAGCACAATTTCGAAGACTCCATTTGTGACGCAATCAAGACCTCCCGCCCTCTGTTTCCCCAGCAGATTTAGCGTCTTGGAGCTTCCCTGAAGCTATCCAGGCTAAGCCCGAAGGGGTATACTGCTCTGCCCTCCATCTGTATCTTTTTGTACTTGCGTACCTATATTTTCCGAAATTGCTGCAAGACTTTGATTTATGTACGAATATCTCGGCAGGTCTAAATTTCGACAGCATAAGGTATTCACCACCTTTTCTCATGTGAACTGGATTTCATGTGGAAAGTCTATATGGAGAGATTATGTGACACTTGTCTCTTTATCAATGGCATCAGCCTTTCAACTCCCAAGAGGCTTTGAAAGTATCTTCTTAGTGGCTTAGGTAGGAATCAGATCCCGCCGGGGCTTATTATATTCACGCGAACCACCACTTACTTTGATCATTGATGTCTGTCAAGGGCTCAGCTTTTTTATCTCCATCCTGAACAAGGTATCTTTCAGGTCCCTCCTCGGTCCTGTTCAAGATTCCCTGTCCACAGAGACTTTGCCTCAAGGGTAGAGCAGGTATCCAGTCCCGCTGCAAAAAAAATCTTTGTCGTATTCCAGCATTAGGTAGCTCATATTCTTTTCAGTCTGGACACAAAGGGAAGCTCGGTATGGCAAGCCAAGGTAAAACATGCCTAGGTATATAGAGAAGAGTGAACCAATGCAAATATTTGTTCAGCCAAGCCTGTGCTTGAATACCTACCTACTTACCTAAGTAAGTAGGTAGATGCTAAGATAACCGCGACAGATGGACATTGAATCAACCGAGCTTACCTAGGATACTTGGAGGTACTTTGAGCTGCTGAAACCCTGTACGATCTCCACCTCGACCTGGCCCGGGCTGTGGATGATACTGTACCATTCAGTGTACCTCCCTGCTCCTGCAGCAAGCGCCTCTACGTACGTAGTAGGTTGCTTGCTCACTCTAGCTCTCCCGTTGTGACTGTGTGTGTGTGTGTGTGTGTGTTCTGTTGCTCCAATTGCTTAGGTTAATATTAAGGCAGCCAAAAGTTAGTGTGTGCCAACCAGATGCAGTATCTCCTTCTCCACGCCCGCGCTGCTCTCTCCTACGTCGTCTCCGTCCGTGGCTTCGCTTCCCGTCCCTTCCTCACATTAATTCCACCAGTCTCCCCCTTCATCCTTCTTTCCCTTTTTCTCCTCACTCTCAACGATACCCTCACTCTCAACCCCCACTGTCGTCATCGCAGGCCATTCTGTGAAGTTGTCCTCCTCCACCTAAACCATCACCTCAACCTCAACCTTCATCAGCTTCCTCGTCTACTCCGTGGCTACCGCGCATTCAAGATGACTGACTGGACAACGGGCATGATGCCGCTGCACCAGGTGCACAAGCCTCCTTTCACTATCGAAGCTCCTGGCTACGAGAAGGTCCCCGGCGAAACTATTCCTCGACGTCACCCCAAGGCCAAGGACGGCCTCGTCACCTACCCTGCCCCCGATGCCAGGACCGTCTTCGAGGTCGTCGAGCGCAGCGCTCGACTCTACCCCAACCATCATGCTGTCGGCGCCCGCAAGCTCATCAACATGCACACTGAGAAGAAGAAGGTCAAGAAGAACATTGATGGCGAGATTCAGGAAGTTGAGAAGGAGTGGTCCTACTTCGAGCTGACTGGCTTCGATTACTTGACCTACCAACAGTACCTCGAGCGCGTTCTGCAGATCGGCTCCGGTCTACGGAAGCTGGGCTTGACCAGTGACGACAAGCTTCACTTTTTCGGTACCACCAGGTATGTACAGCATTGATTGACTGTCCTTGTATCCAAGCACTGATTTCTGAATCCACGGCGTGAAGCATCGGTTGGATCTCTACTTCCCACGCAGCTGCATCACAGTCCATCTCGATTGTCACCGCCTACGATACACTTGGTCCCAGTGGTGTCGAGCACTCTCTCGTTCAGACCGAATGTAGCGCCATGTATGTCGATTCGCAACTCCTCAAGACAGCTTCAGAGCCTATCAAGAAGTCTTCCGTCAAAACCGTCATCGTCAACGACCGAACGATCTTCGCCAAGGGTGGTGAGCTCGAGGCCTTCAGGGCCGATCATCCTGATCTTAAGATCATCACTCTGGAGGAACTTCGTCAGCTCGGTGAAGATAACCCCGTTGAGCCGAACCCGGCTAAGCCATCCGACCTTTACTGTATCATGTACACTTCTGGTTCCACTGGTCTGCCCAAGGGTGCCTGCATCACCCACGAAGCTCTAATTGCTGGAGGTGAGCTGATTTGTACCACGTTGCACCATCTTACTAATTCGATCCTTCTTAGTCACCAGCTTGTACACCTGTGTCGAAGAATGCGTTAGTGACAAGGAATGTATTCTTGCCTTCTTACCTCTCGCTCATATTTTCGAAATGGCCCTCGAAAACCTCGTTATGTACATTGGAGGAACTCTTGGATATGGCAACCCGCGAACACTTTCTGATGCATCAATGAAGAACTGCGCTGGTGATATGCGCGAGTTCAAGCCCACTGTCATGGTTGGCGTCCCCCAAATTTGGGAGACTGTGAGGAAGGGCATCACAGCCAAGCTCGAGGCTGCCAGTCCTCTCCTTAAGAACCTATTCTGGGGCGCATACAACTGGAAGGCGTTCGCCTCCAAGAACAAGCTGCCTCTGGCAAGCTTGTTTGACAGCATCGTGTTTGGCAAAGTCCGTGAACTGACGGGTGGTCGTATGCGCTTCACCATGAATGGCGCCAGTGGTATTTCCGATGGTACAAAGAACTTCATTTCGTTGGTCGTTGCTCCCATGTTGGCTGGTTATGGCCTCACTGAGACCTGCGCCAATGGCTCTCTGGGCTGCCCACTTGAGTTCTCCCCCGATGCCATTGGTCCTACCCCTTGCGCTTGCGAAGTCAAGCTTGTTGCACTTCCTGAGCTGGGCTACTCAACTGAAGCCAAGGTTCCACAAGGCGAGATCTGGATCAAGGGTTTGCCAGTGATGACTAAATACTGGAACAACCCCGAGGAGACAGAAAAGGCCCTGACTCCTGACGGCTGGTTCAAGACTGGCGATATCGGAGAATTCAATGCTCAGGGCCACCTTCGAGTCTTTGACCGCGTCAAGAATCTCGTCAAGATGCAGGGCGGTGAATACATTGCCCTCGAGAAGCTCGAGTCTGTGTACCGTGGTGTCCAGTCTGTGGCCAACGTTATGGTCCACGCCGATCCCGAACACTCACGCCCTATTGCCGTTATTATGCCGAACGAGAAAGTCTTGCACGATAAGGCCAGGGAGCTGGGTATTGATGAGCACAACCTCCACACTGTTCACACCAACCCCAAGATGGTCAGCTTTGTTCTTAAGGATCTCCAGGGTGCTGCAAAACGTGCTGGCTTGAGCAGTATTGAGATTGTCAGTGGCGTTTTAATCACTGACGAAGAGTGGACATCGGATAACGTAAGGACAATCCTAATCGCTGGCTGGCTAGAAGTTTCACTAATTCGTTTACTCTCAGGGACTTCTCACCGCTACTCAGAAGCTGAACCGACGCAAGATCACCGAACACTTCAAGAAGGATATCGCTGCAACCCTCAAGAGCACCGGCTCGTGATTAACGATGGAATAGGTGAGAAGATTTAATGGTCGAACATCTGGTTTGAAAGTCGAAAGAATGGATACCAAGAGAGAAGATGGAAAGACGCGTGTATCGACTTTTGATGCGGGTTTGTTTTCAGTGTCTGTAATTACTTTCGCGGCGTTGGCTTCATGATATCTTGAAAGGAATTTTGAACGACAATGGAACTTGGCTCCTGGCCACTTTATGGTTGCTCACTAGCCCCTACCCTTTTTGTTCGGGGATGATCTGATGTGAGCTGACATGTGATTCTGTAAATCAAACTTGGCGTGAGAGAACCATTGGCTGGCGACCATGGAAAGGTGTTCAAGACGTAGAATATTGTAACTTTATGCCTGGCCCAGTTTACATCGGTACCTATGAATACCAGGCATCGACCAGAAAGTGCAGTAGTTAAGCAGTTGGCGTCTGAGAAACGGAGCCAGTTAGTTACCAAGGTTCTGGCTTTAATATATGGCACATCAAAATGAAGTTACCAACGGTCAATCAAGTACATACATAGATTAGATCATCAATCAATTGGTATATGGATATAATAAGCATTTGCTAGAAAACATGTATCCCTGCAGACATATTTACCAAAAAAAGAACACGCTACCTACTCCGTACAATGCCATGATAGCCAGCTAGCGAGATATATATTCATATAAAAACGGTGGGGGAACTGGAACAACAACCCATTTAGACTAGTAGCGTAGTATTGGTATAGATCAAACAAAGCTGCGCTGGAAAAAGAAGATGGGACCTCCAGGAAACATTCGTCACAATTCGCGACAGTCGGGCGGATATTGGGGAGGGGGTGGAGTGGAGGTAATACAACGACGAATTCGTCCATGTCCATGATTCCTCAGTGTTCCAGGTCTTCTCTGTACACATAAAGAAAGGAACGAGGGGCCAGAAGAATATATCCAACTCCCAAACCCGGCTAGAATTGTCGGGGTAAGCAAGTAATACGACGATAGCCTTATCGCATGCCCTTGCGACGGAAGAAGACTAGATATGGTACGCGGTCACGGCCAGACTTGAACACCTCCTCCTGGACATCATCGCGGTCTCCACTGCCAATGCGAACCTTTGTCACGCGCGAATCGTTGCAGCAGAACCAAGCGTAAGGGTCATGAGATGTAGAGTCCCGCACATATGCCAAATAGTGTCCGTTATCAGTACGACTGCCTGTATGAACAATAACAGCATAGGCCTCGTAGCGGAATGGCCCTGTGAATGCAGGGTCCATGGGATCGAATCCAGATGAAGACTCGCGAGAGCCAGGAGGGAGGAAGTAGCGGGTGAAGTCGGTGTCGTTGAAATCCCACGTGATGGGTGCCGTTGATTTGCGCAAATCCGAGGAATCATGTTGATAGTGGAATCGCCGGAAGACGACGCAGAGCAAGGACGGAAAGCGGGCGAAGGAGAGGCTCTGTTGAGCCCGAGTAGGATGGCGGCAGTGATCGCAATGGAAGTCGTTAATGATGTTGCCTGATGTATACTGGTCGAGAACCTGCTCGAGAGTCATGCCACGCCCCATTCCCACTGTGACAGGGACAACATCAATAGGGTTGAACTGATAAGTACGGGTGCGGCATTCGAAGCACTCGACAGTTGATAGCTCCAGACCGCGCCAGTAGCGGTCGACAATAGAACGATTGTATTCCAGGTGATTTTGCCAGTACTGGACGGCAGCCTTCACAAGAGACTGGTGCTTAGTATCTGGCTGGGCAGCAGTGCCCTTTCGATCTCGGTGTGTGTTAGTCTCGTCGTGCAGGTGAGTGATTACGAAAGACATAAACTCCTGGGCGTCTTGCTGCTGGCTGCCGCCAAACTGCTCGATGCTTCGGCTTTGGGTACAAACGTGACGCGAGTAATTCTGTAATTCTGTCAGCTCAGTTCTTCTTGTCTTGGAGTTTGTGATTAGCTTACCATGAGCGTTTGGGCCATCATGACCTGGAATTTGCCTGAACTCATCCAGTGGAACAGGTTTGAGATAATGCGAATCATGAGCTGCGGCTGCTCGATCTTCTCATCATCTTTCATTGGCGCCTTGTATTTGCTGACCCATTCCGAGTTTGCCAGTTCTCTTCCAAACTCAGGTGACGCGAGCAGGCTCTGCAGTGTGCTGTTGGCATAGCACCAGTTGTTGGGATTGTTGAGCCCAGTGTAGAACTTGGCCGAATCACCCGTGGATTGCTGCTCCACGACCTTCATAGTTGGTGCTCTTGAAGGACGAGCTGGCACGACTGCGTTATTGTTGCCGTAAAGCTCGTTCTCGTCCCTCCCTTCGGTGAGGCCGCTGTAGCTTCGTCGCGGTAAAGCGGGAGCTGGCCTTGTGGGTGGTGAGGGCAAGTCTGTGTAGAGGTCGACCTTGTGAGATAACCCGTAAACGGGACGATTCCGGGGCTTCTCTTCCGGAGAAGTCATAGACTCTTGTTCCAAAGACACTGGCGGGAATCTTCGAAGGAAGTCTTCTGTAGTACGAGTGAAGTTAGGCGATGATGCTGTCTGCATGTCGTCGTCGTTTTTGAGTGTCTCTTGCCACACCTTGACTTCGTCAGGCTTGAGAGGCTTGGCGATATATTTCGACCTTCGTCGCTCGATAGCTGACAACCGGCTTCGATTGCGCTCCAAGTGCACCGTTCTATTAGTCGTTGAAGTAGTCAAGCCCAGAGATGCCGGCCCCATCAGATCAACCCAAGCATCAAGACCTCCCTTGAGAATCTTGGGTGTGTTTTTGAGCTCCTTCATAAAATTCAAGTGAACTAAAGCTCGATGGAGTGATATAATTACCAAGTCGTCAGAATTCCGTGGGTGTTCGGGAATTTCTTCAGAGTCTTGATCATAGAAGACCACCAGATCGTAGATATGCCGTTGTTCGAAAAGCGACTGTTCCTGGTTAGGGGAGAGAATCAAGCTCTCAGAGATTTCATCCGCAGAGAGGTTATCCCTGAGCAGGATGCTAGGCTCGATACAAATGGTTGACGACGACATGATATGGCCTTCGTTAAAATCGTCCCTCATGCGAATGTCTATTATCAAAATACCCCCCTTAGCTTTCATAGCTTGGTATAGTTCCTCGGGAGAAATGGCATCGCCTTCTGGAATCCTTACACAGCCATTGAGAATGCTCGGGGGAACCGGAGGAATAGAGTTGTTCGAATAACTTTGCGTAGGAACAAAATAGTCTGTTTGTGGCTGTGATGAGCCCGTGGGAGTTCCGGGTATCGAAACGGCGGACGATGTACGGTACATGGTACGAGGTGTACTCGAAGGCGGTCTTGTTACTTCTCCTGAGATGCTCCCACGAGCAGGGCTGTAAATAGCATCTGGCATCTTGGGTAACGTCGGCACACTGGTGTCAATACCAACCTTGGGCGGCCGAGGTGGGGGCATCTCTCTAGGACCCATCGGCTTTGGGAGCGTTATCTGATGTGTCTTAATGCGTGGATCTTGACCTGGTGAAGGTTGTGGGCCTCTCAGGTTGGCAAATCTGGCAGCGAGATCTTGGACGCCATTAATGGATGCTCTTTGAGCACCGGGTTTGATGGCGTTCCCATGGAGAGATTGGGGTTTCGGTTGAATTACTGGCTTTGCTCGAGCAGGAGAACCATTCAGGTCATGCCCATCAATTCGATGTTTTGAGGGTGATATGGGCCCTTCGACGGTTGATTTTGATGGTGTATGTGGCCGACTTCCTCCTTGTGACAAGTTCTGTCGAACAGTCCGTGGTTGCACACCAGACCGCTTGTTGTCCGCAATAATGTCGGCCTTGATCTTGGCATACACATGATCCTGCTGGCTGATCTTGGCGAGTAGGTTGTTATGAGCTTTTACAAAATCGCCGTGACTCGTTTTGAGATCATGATATTCGGGATGGTTGGTGATGTATTGTACGGCGATCATGGACGCCCGTATATATTCGTTCAGAGCGATGTCCGGTCTGCGAAACTCCCGAGCGATCTCAGCTTGCTTAAAGGATGCCTCGGCCGATTCCAGCAGTTTCCGAGCAGACACGTTCCGGTCGAGGTTCCGCGGAAGGAGAACATCGTCAATATGAGGAATTAGAGCCTTGGAAGGAGATTCGCCTCCCCGATTGGCGCCTGATATCGGGCCATGGTTGAATGCGCCGGGGCTGCCCAAGGAGTGTGAGCCTGCGGTGGCCACACTGCTTGCGCGCGAATGCCCTAGAGAGGCCATGATGCCTTGCCCGGTGTTCCGAAGTCGTTATACTGGAAGGTCTTGGTCGGTAGATTCGATTTTGAGAATGGAAGGTAGATTATAGGGTTCAAGTTGCGAAATTAGGGTTTGGCGGCGAAAGGTTGTAATGAATTATCTGTGACAACAACGACGGAGCCGTAGAGTGGCGGAGTATTGAAATATAAGGGTCAACAGCACCTCGACCGAGTAGAGATGGCATCAATATGCAGCATCTTAAAGAATCGCGCGAGTAAACATGACAAACAAAGGCTCCTCCCGAACAAGAACCATGGGACGCCGAACGAGAGGGGTTGTACTGTCGGGAGAATGAACTTGGTATAAAGGATGGTTGTTCATGGGTGACTTGAGTTCCATGAGGTGAGGTGTTAGTAGTCGCGGGGAATAGGCAAGGTACCCATGAGAACATCTGGGGTACTTAATAGACCACCTGGCCATGCGCAAGAAGTAAGTACTGTTTACCGCTCTTTCGTACCGAAGCTCAGGGACCTTACCTCTCTGCTCGAGGTCGCTCATGCACCTGAGCCACGTACGCCACAGTATACGTCGTCATTCTCCCACAGAACAAGAGCTTAGCTTGACCGCGTGCCAGCGCTGACGACAGTCCAGGCGTTCTACAGTGGGGTTTTAGGCTGCCTTGAAGTGCACTGTTGTGGAATCAATACTCATCTCAGCCAATCACAGCTCTCATGACCTTACTTAATGAGGCACCTTTCTGCGTCAGATCCTCAATCGCCGTGCCCAGACAGAGGCTGGGGTTAACGAGAGCCTACCTACTAAACTTAGGTAGCCCAGAGCATGGGAGCTTCGCAGGCACACACTGAACCTCCGTCAGACATTAACATCAACATTAACAGCGGCAACTGCTTCATCGAGCATCGTGACCTTGTCGCTACCTCAGACACCTCGATACTGATACCTCTTGTTCATATTCACCTGGCCAACTGAGCGCAATACCCCGCCTCTTTGCTGATCGCTGTAGCCAAAAGCCAAGATGATGAGTTGGTGGTCGTCCTCCGCCAATACGGCCCTGGACGAACAGATCGAGAAGGCCACAAGCAGTAGCCTGTATGTCGCCAGACAGCCTACGCCCTGGTAAACTCAGCTAATAATGGTTTCAGAGAAGATATTGCCCTTAACCTCGAAATCTCCGATGTCATCAGATCCAAGACGGTCGCGCCGAAAGAGGCAATGCGCTCTCTCAAGAAGCGCATTGGCAACAAAAACCCCAATACACAGCTGAGCGCTTTAAACGTATGAATCCTATCGATCTGGTAACGATTACCAAAGCTGACTCCTTTCAGCTTACCGATACTTGCGTTAAAAATGGCGGTTCACATTTCCTTGCTGAAGTCGCATCGCGAGAGTTTATGGATAACCTGGTTTCGCTTCTCCAGGCTGTAGGAGGCGGTGCTGTCAACGCTGACGTGAAGTCCAAAATCCTTGAGCTTATACAATCTTGGGCGGGTGCTACTGAAGGTCGTTACGAGCTTTCGTACATCGGCGAGGTTTTTCGGACCCTACAACGCGATGGATACCAGTTCCCTCCCAAGATATCCGTGGCCAGCAGCATGATTGACAGTAGCGCTGTGAGTACTACTACTCTTGTCATAGTCACACAATGGAGAAAACTAACGATATCATCAGCCTCCGGAATGGACCGACTCCGACGTATGCATGAGATGTCGAACACCATTTACCTTTACGAACCGAAAGCATCATTGCCGAAACTGCGGTAACTGTTTTGACCAGCAGTGTTCGGCCAAGGTTGTCGCTCTCCCGCACTTGGGGATCATGACGCCCGTACGAGTCGATGATGGCTGTTATGCGAAACTTACGAACAAGGGACATAAGATTTCCAACCCATCGCTCGATCGATCGCCAACATATCCTCATAAGACACGAAGCACATCAGCCATGCAGCCTCGGAACGCTCGAATTGACGATGGATTTGACGAAGATTTAAAGAAGGCATTGGCAATGAGCCTGGAGGAGGTTAAGACCCATTCTCACGGCTATGCTGGACCTGCTCAGACTTCTTATGCAACCAACGGTGACACTTCGGCGGCCAAACAAGCAGAGGAGGACGATGCCGATCTCAAGGCCGCCATCGCTGCCTCTCTTGCTGATATGGAAGAGCAGAAGAAGAGGCACGCTGCGGCGCTCAAGGAACAGACGTCCAGCTCTACGGACGCTTCTGCTACCACCAACTTTGTTCTCCCCAAGAACGATTATGAATTGACTCCTGTGGAGGCAGAGAACATCAACCTGTTCTCAACACTGGTGGACCGGCTTCAGACTCAGCCGCCAGGAACCATTCTACGAGAGCCACAGATCCAGGAGCTCTATGATAGCATCGGTACACTACGACCCAAGCTGGCAAGAACTTACGGAGAGACTATGAGCAAGCATGGTGAGTATTCCTTCTCTGCTGAAGGAATTGAGATGCTAATTCAGCCTCAGATACACTTCTTGATCTTCATGCGAAACTCTCTACAGTTGTTCGATATTATGATCGTATGCTAGAGGATCGACTTTCTAAGGCCTACAGCCAACAGAACCTTGGGGGTTATAACTTGCCGCCGCCACGCCAAGCTGCCGGGCCGTATCCCTCCATTCCTTCCCAAATGCCCAGCAACCCTGCTGGTGCAGAGAGCTTTTATACAGGCCAACAACGAGCCGGTTACCAGGCGCCTCAACACCAGCACTACCAACAGCCACCACCGCATGCAACACCTCAGCCTCAATATCCTTCTTATGGACCCGCGCCAGAAGCACAGCCCGGCCAATACCCTCCTGCTCATCAGGTGCAACGGGTCGATAGTTGGCAAAACAGGGCGCCCTCGGCACCTCAAGATCCGTACCAGCAGCAGCAGCCGCAACAACCTAACGATCCCAACCTGCAAACACAAAACCCACAACAGCCACAGGGTCCAACTGCTGGGGACCCCAATGCTTCATACTATTTTACACCTCAGCAGCCCCAGCAGACCCCTCTAGGACCATCTGCACCAGGATCTGCACCTGATGCTAATCAGTCACCATACCCTAACTTGCAGCAATCTTCCCAATTTCCTGGGGGATCAGTATCTGCTCCCTCACAGCCAACTCCTGGCCAAGCGCCTGCCAAGGTTGCGCAACCTGTCCAGCCTGTACAGGCACCACAGCAACCTGTGCAGTCCCCTCTCATGCAACATGCCCAGCCGCCTCAACCATCTCAGCCTCAACCGCCCCAACCAACCCAGCAAGCACCTCCCCCACAGCAGCAAGCGTACTGGCAGCCATCTATGCCCCAGTCACACCAACAACCACCTGTCGCACCGCAGAGCTGGGCATACGGTGGTTACACGCAAGATTCATTCCCTTCAGTACCACAACAGGAGCCCGTCAAACAGCCCGTTAAGGAGGAGGCTCTCATTGAGTTTTAAATTTGGAGATGGACGGCATCATCAATCTTGCCTATGTGTTATATCTGTTGTCTGACTACTATAATTAGTCAAACAGTGGCGTTTATCGGGTTGTCAGTTTTAGAGGATCAGAATGGACGTACTCTTGGGCGCGTGAACGGGCGTAGTCATATGTGCTGGTAGTTAAGATGCTGAAACTGTGATACCTTATACCTGCTTTGGGTAACATGCACATAGCCTCGTGAAATGGAATCTGTGAGGACGGAGAAAGGGGCCATTGAGACTGAGCCGATTATGTCCACACAGTCGCTTTCTGACTCTCTTTCTTGATGAATCAAAAATACTCTGGAATCATCTGCTGTTGTGACCAACAAGCCGAGTCGGAGTATACAAATCAGGTAATCGAGGCGAGCCAACATCAAACATTCCGTGGCGGCGGTGTAAGCTACTGCAGGTCGGAGACCAATCGGCGTTCAACGGCACGCCGCTCACCTTGAATGGTGCGGACCCGGATCATGACACGGCTTTGGCGGGGCTGCCGGGCGGAGGAGGGGCATTGAGTCATAGCTTCTTACAAACATGGTTTTATTTCCTCGTCTTGTTTTCGTGCGAATCATTGTTCTTGCTTTTAAATAGAATCATCTTCTCCTTCAGTTCGCTATTAGACATCATCTTTATCACTATCTCATCCGAGATATCATATATCACTCTCTCAAATCTCACTCAATCTTCACCTTAGCATCATAATGGCTCCAACTATCCACCTCGTTCGCCACGCTCAAGGCTTCCACAACCTCTCGATCGAGAATGAGCAAATGCAAGACCCAGATTTGACTCCCCTCGGCGAGGAGCAATGCGCTGCTCTCCGCAAGGAGTTCCCTCACCATGACAAGCTTACAAAGCTTTTTGCCTCACCTATGCGCCGTACCGTGTATACCTGCCTCCACGCCTTTGGAACTGATGAGCTTCAGCCCATCGTCGCGTTTCCAGTTTTTCAGGAGGTCTCTGCCAATCCCTGCGATATTGGTTCGCCTGTAGCCAAGGTCCAGGCCGAGTTTGAGGGAATCGCCGACTACTCCAACGTAGAGGAGTCGTGGACTGATAAGGGTCCTGACAGTGAGTATGAGCCTACGCTAGAGAAGCTGACGGCGCGTGGCCTCAAGGCCAGAAAACTGTTGAGAGATCGTGTCAGTGGCGACGAGCACATTGTCGTCGTCTCCCACGGAGGATTCTTGCATTTCTTGACAGATGACTGGTATGGTGTGCCTGAAGGAAGAGGTGAGTAGTAGCCCCTGAGAAACCATGGCTGATTCGCTCTCTGACCATAACTTATAGCTACCGGTTGGTCAAACTGTGAATATCGATCATATCAGTTTGTCGACCCTACCGGCAAGGATGATGATGCTGCACTCCTCGAGACTGAAGAGAGCTGGCAGCGACGCCAAGGAAACGCGAAGCCTCCTACTCTGACAGAGCTTAGACAGGTCAAATCTGCTGCGCAGAAACAAATGGCTCCTTACCTGAATCTCATCATGCCAAACTAGATGTCCGAGGGCTCTGTCACGACTGGCTAGCATAGCGCATGAAGGGGTTTCCTTTCATGACGCATCGCCCATTGCCAGCTAGCCTGAAGATTAAACAAGTATAACCTTGGTTCTCGGAAGACCAATCTCTGGTCTCTGCAAGTCTAAAGGCTGTTAGAGAATTCCTGGCTGCTTCAAGGTATAATAGATGTTTTTGGTTGTCTATACTCCTTCATAGAGGATCGCTGGGTAACCTTACATTAACGAATAGATAAGACTTTAGAACAATAATGAAATTGGGTTTCATGGTAAATCGTTCGTTTTATAGCAACGGGACGTGACGTTGTTATCTACATTCCACAAAATCGAAAACTATCACCGCCATAGCAAAACTCCGTCATGTTCCACTCTATTTCCCATTTTAACTCCCTGGTTCGTCCAGATCATACCTCCCAAGCACATCCATTGCCCCCTGGATCTCTTCCCAGGTTGTGGGACGGATCTCCAGCACTGATATGCCCCAACCGATCTCTGACCTTGGGTCCGATCGCAACTTACACCGACAAAAACACTTCATACGTGATCCTTTCGCCTTCAGTAGCTCCTGAGCCGCGCAGTCAAGTGGACTCCCGACCTCCTACGCCAGAAGTGCCCCGTTTATATAAGGCGGGCTATTTTTGAGTAAGCTTTGAAATCGAAAATACTGTTTCTTGTAGAAGTTCTCGCGGCTTGAATAGACGACTCGAGCGAAGAGTTCAAGGGTAATGTCAGGTTGATTTCGGAACATTTGAGTTTTCGCATCTACAAGCTCTTGGATATCGAAGAACGTTTTGAAGGGTTTCAGTAAAACTTTTCCTGTAAATATTGCTGAGCTCTGGCTGTTTGTGGGTGCTGATGATCGAGATTGCGAAAGGATCAATGTTTTCCGTCTAGCAATCGGTGATTCATGTTCGGGGGCTTTGCTCCCGTTCACAGTTGTGAACCCGAATGTCGATCCGGATTTTGTCTCATTGCGGGTGTGTTCTTGGACATTACTCCAGTCTATACCTTCATCCAAAGGTGTATATCCGACGTTGCCCTCTGGTATATCGGCTATTGGACGCGGCGAAGAGTGTTGTAATAGCGGGTCATACTCGTCTGCTGATCTCGAGTTACCGCTCCATGTACGCAGAACGCTAGATGGCGGTTGTTGAGGCTCTTCCTAAGTTTCGTCCTCCAGAAACTCCGCCAAGGCATCCTGGTCTGGCTGTTTCAGAGCAAATTCATCACTGTCGACTAAAAGCGGTGATGTTCCTGACTTGTCGATAGAATTGGGTCCAGCGAGGCGCTCAAAGATTTGGTCGAACTCTGGCTCATCGTAAGGGTCGTCATAAGGGTCTTGGGGTTCTCGCGGAGAGGGGTCCAACGAGGTGTATGAAGAAGCGATTGTGTCGGCGTTGGTGGATTGAGGATCATCACCAAGGGTAAAACTAGACCCTGGAGTTTGGGCAACGTCACTGTAGGTGAGCTGTTGAGTTGATTTGTCGATGGAAATGCGTTGACGTTTGATGTTACCCACGGTAGAGCCCTGGGTCTGGGATATGTGACGTTTCAATGACTGGTCCAGAGGATTGGGCCTGATCGACATATGTAAGAACTAGGAATGAAATCATAAAGCCGGGACGATCGCATTTGACTCACATTGATAGTTGACGATTGTCGTTTGGTTGCATATTGACTGGAGTCAGTCCCGCCTTTGGAGAAAAGCGTGTAACGTCATTGGGTTCATGAGCCATAGCGTTGTGTCATAGCCATGTCCAGGAGTGGATTTGCTGAAATGTGGATGCTCTCAGAGGTCAGCGGCTCTAAAGTGACGTGAATAAGTGACGTTTATTCCCACGCAGAAATAAGGGTCCAGAGCCGCTGAAATTTCAGAATCTCGATGCACTTGCGATCTTCCAATAGGTGCATCGACGACGTTTCGATCATGATCAGCCACTTCCCGAACGGCTCAGAGCACGCACTTGCCTCATCTGTGACGTGTAACGCCACTGTTCCCAAACCCAGTTTAATCCCACGGGCGATTATCTCCGGAGGAAGGAGCAATTGCGGGACCCTTCGAAAGGCCAATAAAAATTGGAAAGTAGGAGCAGTGAAGAAAAGCGCAGTTGCTCATGACATGTTGCATGCATTTTGAGACCCAAATGTGTCTCGACTGCTTAGAGCAATCCCGGGCCTGTCGCTTATCCATTTTAGGAAAGACTGCAGCCTTTTCTGCACTGCACATTGGCCCAAAATCTGTGACCAGGATTACATCTCTGGTAACCATGTGCCATCAGGAACAACGCCAGCTCATGAAAATGGCTTTTCCGACTTTAGATAGATAAAATGTCCCCCAATATTGAAGAATTTGGGTAGCCATAACTAAAAAAGAAGCCATTGGGGGTGGGAGCAGTACCAATTGGGGGC
>JABEVY010000474.1:0-29072 GCA_013364935.1 Fusarium anthophilum
TGACGGTACCGTCAGAGTCTGGGTCACTGTCTGACCAGGATCTTGAACTTGCCGAGTCTCGACTAGACGAGCCTCTCCTTCTACTCATCGATTGAGTCTGTTTCTTGCGGACCCATTCGAATGGCAAATCTGATTCTCTTTGCTTGGCTTTCCTTGGTAAAGCGAAATGTCGGATTGACGCTCGTTCTCCATCGAAGTTCCTCCTAATTCCTTTTCTTTGTAGAATGCCTTTATCGACACGGTCTCCATATCGACCGAGAAGACCCAGCATCAAGATCCAATGTTTGTTGACCACCAAAGCTGTTCGACTGTTGACAACTTCCAGTGTCCCGCCGGTGTTGGGAACGTCCAAGTTGACTTGGCGGTTGCTGACCCCATCTCGGACTTCATATGACTCAATCAGCTCAGACATCTTAGCCCAGCCCGTATTCCACGGCAGATAATCCCTCGTCTTGAACCCCCAGCGCCCCAAAGCTGCACTCAGAGGCGGTATAAGCGGGGCTGTATCCGGCTCATTGGTGATGTAACCCGGCGCAAGGTTCGGCACGCGAATCCTTCTAAAAACGCGTAGTCCTCTTGTCAGCCGCCATCCTCTGGAGATATATTTCTCCTGCTGGTCTTGCACCGCGTTCATGGCTCGGTTTTTATCGCTCATCGACGCTTGTAGTGCCAGGTATGGACCGACTACACCGACTAGCGCGATGATGGCTACGCCAGCGGCGACCCATGTGCCAATGTTGCTGGCAAGATCTACTGGATCTACCCCATCGCTACTAGCGGAAGACATGTTGAGGTGTTGAGGCACAGGGTCATACAAGACTTGTCCTTGGCGCAGAAAATTCACTCGGGCTGGATTACATCACGTGCTGAATTGACCCCTGTATACTTGTCTCCAATTTGTCGTTTCTGACCGGGGTGAGATCGATAGCTATTTGTATTCTGAATACAAAATTTCAACTCGTAGTAGGGACGTCCGTCGGTACCTAGTGTTGCCATTTCCGATATGCCTTTCTTTCTACTATACAATTTTTTTTTCTTAGTTGACTTTGTCTATCTCACACCAGGTTGATGCGATATTAATGCGGCACTTCTTCCTCGTTTCTTGATCGAGAATGTCATAGCAGCAAGTGATCGAAGAGCCCTGCTCTTTGCCCATAACGAAGGGGGACTGAGCAAGTCGGCAAGACGAAAGAGATGATATTGAAAAGCGATGAATAAGATAAAGAGCAATACATAAGTATGCTAGATGCTCAGATAAATATTCTAATACACAGAAAGAGATGTAGCGACTAATTTGGGTGAAGTCAGGTACTTGCTGTGCTTTTGTAGTTGTCTCCATTTGCATGGCCAAAGCCTTAGGGTAATATGCTCGTTTTCTTTCTACGCTCATCATGCATTAAGCATGGCGATAGACAGACAAGACGTAAATACACAGACAGCTACTGAATCTTCATAACTCATACTCAATTTCAATGGTCGCTCGTTCAACTTTGTTAACCCAATATCGTTGCTGGAAATTATGCTAGTAAACGCACACCAGGACAGTACTGACGGATATTTACCTCGGCCCTTGCCCATAACACGACTATAAACCCAGGCCCGAAGAGTTGGAGGAACCCTTCACCATTACCTATGGCTCTTTCATCCTCGGCAGCTGCCACAATATTTCTTCTCCACTCGACCGTATAGTTACGAAATTCACTACTTGCTGTCAGGTTGTTACAGACTCTGTACGATAGTCGCCCATTATCTCCTTCAATGAACTCCCATCCTCGAGCTCTTAAATCCTCCCTCGCATCAGTGATATCCCACCATGACCTATCTGTTAGAGCGTCTTTGGGTACATTGCTCTCGATCTGTTGACAATCTTGACCCGCGGAACGCAGAATACTGGCCTCGAACCACGTGCGACTGTTTTCGAATGTGCCATCTCCGCAGAAGGAAGCCTATTCTTGATCCGTCGCTCTCGTTTGGAAGGCGATACGCTTTCTTTCATTTTAACTTAAATTCTTTCTTTAGATTATATATTTGAGGTATAACTTCTTAATCAAGGCCGACCTCGCGGGTTGTGAAGTGGAGACGACAGATGAGAAGCTCTCCAGCATCAATTTTGGTGTCCGTCGACCAACGAGCATAGGCAACAGGGAGGACTAACCATTAACTGGCGCTTTGGCCGGAGATACTAAAGCGCTTAGAAAGGTAAATAAGGCCCTTTCTAAGCGGCAGAAAACCAGGAGATCATAATTATAAGGTTTAAGACCCCTTATAAGTCAGAAACCAAGCTACGTTTTAGTTAAAATTAGTATAGTAAAGGAAGAAGGAGGTAATAAAGGTCTAGGAAGGGGCCTGTTAAAGTGGCACTAGGTGAGCGCGTAGCTTTATAGTATCTGCTATAAGAGCAAGTATAATGCAATTACTTGCGTAGACGCTAAAGATATAGATGAGGCATCAAGTTCTGATTCTTTTAATTTAACTTTAACGCCGAACTACGCTACCATTAAGCCTTGGTCCCCTTTCTATATGTGCTCTTGGCAATTTAGGGGCACTGAGATTATGCCACTGAGGTACATGCGAGGTAGCTCAAAACCTTTTCACCTACCAACTCCGTCAACTCCCGAGATCGCAATCAAACCAGGGTGCCGTTGAGAAACTCAAATATTTCGTGATTGATTGATGACGCAAGCTTGGATCACCGAAGCCACCGTCCCTGGAGTTTGAGTCCTGGCTTTGGAAAACGGGTGTCTTGGACCCATGCCCAGGCGCTTAATAGCGGATTTGTTTCTCACAGTTAAGAGTTGTCAAGCCGACGCACCCAAGCTCTGATTTGAGACAGTAGGAAAGCTGATATAGTCTTTCGCTGTGTGGTGTGAGAGTACACGAAGATAGTGCTACAGACGATGCGTAGCGAGCTTCATAACAAGCATAGCACCAAGCAGCTTGGGGCCTAAGCTATTTGGAAAATATGGTTGCATGTTGCGTGCTTTCTTGAATGAGAAACCAACCAAGGGCGACCATGGTAAGCAATACTCTCCATTCAAGCTTGACTAGCTGGAATTAGACAGCCTCGGGTGGCAAAAGTCTGCTTCTGGTATTTCGTGCCGTTCCTGGTTCAAATCCAAGCGCCTTGGAGTGCAGCGTCGTCCTGAAACGGGGTTGTAAATATGTACTCGAGCCTAGAATTGGAGCCCATAAATGGCTTATCATCTCAAGCAGGTAAGTCGTGAAACTGTGGCGTTCTATGGGGATGACTGAGGCGTATAAGGTTAAGCTTTAGGCTGCGAACACAGATAATGAATAAAAAATACGATATTTCCCCCCCGGAAATAGTAGCATTCTCTGAAACATAGTTTAACCTAACCGAGTAGCTTCTGGAACTTCTTCTGCCAGTGACAGGGCAGTTCATACGGTATAACATACCCATGAAACTAGCGAGACGACCCGCCCGGGGCTGAGGACCTCATTTGTGCCCAGGGTAGTTAACACAGTCTTAGCTTATAGAGACCAGAACATTTACAAAGTCTTCTTTTTAGGCTTTAAAGTAATTCTTTTCTAGAAAATTTAGTTAATCCTAATATAAAGTTCTATGAGCGCTGCTAATTAAAAGACACGTGTCAACTCAACTTGCCAGGGCGCTAACAGACGCTGTGAGATTCGTGCATGGATAATTCTCCCACGTTCAGGCCACGTTGCATTTCAAATCCGTACCCTGCTCAAAGCAGAATTTCTCGTATCCTAAATAAAAGAACCTAGCATGGTGACCGATGCAGGCATGTTGTATGAGCTTACAGGGTATAGGTAGATCTGACCACTGCGAGCATGTAATATCCATACTTGAGGCTTAGTAGAATGAAACATCGACTCTTTGCTTCGCAGGTTCGTTCCTAAAAGACAACACAGTTGTATCAGTGTTTTAGTTAGCTTTCTTAGGTCTGATGTGCTGTTGGCTTTTCGGGCAGAAGCGAATCTACCTATTTGTAAACGGGCGAGGATAAGTTCTTAATTAAAGTATCTCTATACACTATATATACCTAGACTGAGCTCATATAGATAAACAATTTAAAATACCAAGATATATACCTGCATTCTGAATTCTGCCAGGTGAATTATTATTTTGCTGACCTCATGGCCGCCCGCTGATATCTGTCTAATTATACAGGGCCTACCGTGCACGCTCGCGACAAAAGTTCCATTGTTTCATGGTCTGTGAGGCAGCTCCAGCCCGATATTAGAGTTTTGCGGAATCGCGTTGCGCGTCAGGTCAGAGCTAGACGGCACACGAAGTCGACCGTCGCTGTGACAGACTCGTATTCCTTGGGTATTTGCTGACTTGCTTCATAGCCATTCCTTGGAGTATAAGAAGACGGATGTCTGCACTCCCCAAATAGCTTTTCACTATCACCTCAGTATTTTCAACTTCGTAAACAAGTATTCTTCTCATTCAGAACGTACTCAACAGTAAGCTTATCTTGTTTCCCATACTCAGCTGCCATTAACATGCATCCAGTGGTTCAATTCAAGACATTTCTCTTTCCTTTGGCTCTGGTTGCCCTTTCTTCGATGGCTTCTGGTTCTCCCATTGCTGGGAACGACGCCATTCAACCCTCTGATGATCTGCCCGGAACCTCCGGATGGAAATCTGTCTCGCTCAGTCTCGAGGAACGAAGTTCTCCTGCTGATGGTGCTGTCATTCCAAGAGATGAGGCCAGCCTCGAGAAGCGGGTATTCACTACACCTCACATGAAGCGAGCTTTCAAGGTAGTCATTGCCAATACCATCAGCGCTGCAACCTGGGTCATAGACTTTTCTATGAACGAAGTTGCTTCTAGCCAAGTCACCCTTAACTACAAATTACAGTCCAGCCAGGGCATTACCGAAGCCGATGTTGAAGTACCATCCATCACTAAGATCTATGAATCTGAAAATCAGTTTCGCGGCAACGCAAAGATGGAGCTCCTGGGCAAGTACGCAGGCAAGGTCGTCCACATCTGGTTCAATGGGGAGGTTTTTGGCTCCGGGGCGGAGATGATTTGGCAGAGGATGATTTCAGAGCCTGTGTGCTACGTCAATGGTGTCAAGACGGCGATCCAGAGCTGGACGTTCGATCAGGTCTATCCCTGAAAAACGGTGTTACAGGCTATTCTAGTCTAGCTTTCGCGAGCCCCTACTCCAGAAAGATCGGATCTGTGAAATCATCGACACCTAGATATAGAACGGGAAAGAAGGCCAATTGGTTCTAGAATCGATGCTCAAGAACACCGATTAATTGCATTTAGTTTCCTAGCCCGAGTTTATAGATACAGTCATTACCGCAAGATATTTAAATAAGGAGAATATTTATTATTACTATTAATTTAGTTAATAACTAAGTATTGCTTAGAATTTAAGTTATTTAATTACTTTTAGGTTCTGGTAAAACCTCACTGTTCTTCCATCGCACATTTCGCGTGTCACAGCATGTCGCACCCTACCGACCTTGATGCTAGCCACACCCTCCTTCAAAAGAAGGGACCAAAAAACCGCCCAAAGCTCGATCGACTTACTGTGGGTGGAAATCCTCGGTATCACCTCCCACAACGAATCCGGTTCCTGGTTAGTGTATCTGTCTGCATGTGCGACAGCTCGAGTCAAAAACCAGGAGTCAGGGATGAAAATGTGCATCTGGCGAGTACGCTTCAAATTGCACGGTTTTTCCATGCTTTTGGATCGCTGTAGTCTGCCAATAATAACGCATGTGCGGAAGTGGCAAGGTACTTCTATGAAGAACCGTCGAAGTACGGAGTAGAGGATCGGAAGCTTGCCGTCGCTGGTGCTTTGCGAAGGGCAATTATGAAAGTCAGGAGTGAGTGCGTCGATAACCAGGACTACTGGGCCCCTTTCGTTCACTTTGGTGCCTATTGCGTCGTAATTTTCTCTCCTAGATCCAGTCGTTACCGTGAAAGCAATTGGGATCAAGTTGAAATCGTGGAAAAGAAGCATATGGTTGGACATGCTGACAGCCTCGAGCTAGCCTACACTCATTAGATATAGTCTCACTAAATACAACCGTTTCCTAAACTGAAAGAACTCTGTGCTATTACTACCATTATTTTGATCAAATGTGTTGTAATTTTTACGACTCTACTTCTCACTCATGTCGTGTTACAGGTACAGTACATGAGCAACCTCGCCTCCAGCGATAAATGGGCATTGTGCTCCTGTGAAAAATTACAGGGAATACCCCTCGACTATTGTTGAGTCATTACAGCGCATCTTTGTAGTTCTTATGGCTGATTGTAGTGACTCGGCGGGATCAACATCACCTGCACCAACGCAAAACCAGGCATTCATTTTAACACCCATCTTAAGCTCTAGTAATCCAAGTCGTACATCTCCAAACCCCATGGTATATCATAACCTCATATAAAGTTCAGATCCACGTCACAAGAACTACTACTGATGGGTTTAAGCTTTAGGCAGAGCTTCTCACGATTGGTTCCCAACTTCAGTGTGGCGATTACAAACTCATCACCACAACAACGCAAAGGCAGAAGTTGTCCCTCCCCTCTGCCCTCGATACCCTTATATTCCAAAATCTCTGTCCGTATTCCCAGCGAAGGGTGAGTGGTGCAGTAGTATCTCTCCTAGAACCTATACCTCTCTAAACTCCGAACCTAAATACCTAAAATCTTCCCTGCACTGCTCATCCTTCGTTTTTGCAGTTCGCGTGTTCGAAATCTTCTCATTTGCTAAATCACATCTTTTTGCTCACTCCATACATCATCAAGAATATAAGTCGAATTATGTACACGAATCATAACAGCATCACCTCTTCCTACAGCCAAGTCAGATCCGACTTCCCACCCGGCAACATAACCCTCAACGGCCATCCCTTGATCTCATGAATCTCCCCCACAATCTTATGCAGCCACGTCGTCGCCAGCACAGGAAACACATACTCAAACCTCTCCCTCATCGCGATCTCCACACCCGCATTCCATGCCTGTCGTGCAAGTTCCTCATTCCCAAGCGCAATATGAGCATGCGCCACGGATAAATGAACAATAGCAAGTGTCCAGCCATGTCGTGATTTGAATATCCCTAAACTGTCTATCATTTGACCCGTAAGCTGCCAGTGCTGCAGCGCTTCGGGGAAGTTATTGCCTGCGTGGTGGATGCGCGCTGAGAGGATCAAACGGCGGACACGAAGGACTTGGTCGTTTAGGTCATCGAGTTCAGGCGGCTCAACGCTAATGAGTTCTTGGAGAACAGTGGATGCGTCGTCTAAGCGCCCGAGGCCGATGTAGCCTTCTGCTCTGGCCATGGATAATCTTCGGAACGGGCGACCTTTGCGTGCAGTCATGCCATCGAGCTCGACTTGGATAATCTCCAGCGCTTTCTCATACTCGTGCAACTCGCAGTGAATCTCAGCTAGCCTCGTGACAATTAGTAACCTAGTATTCGGTCTTATCGGCATTGTGGAGTTGAGCCAGAGATGCTGTTCCAAAGACGCCCTCGTCGTCTTAAAGTCTCCAATTGAATGGAAGAACTTTGCCGCCACGCCTTGAAGTCTTCTCGTAACTTCAATCTCAAACGTCGAAAGAGGATGAATTCCCTCCCAGTTATATATCGTCGATGCAACTGCTGGGTCATATCGATGTATCTTGTTCTCGATATTGGAGATGTGCAATCTTCCTCGTAACGCATTGTCAGATCGTGTATTTCCTTCATGCTCAGCTGCCAAAAAGTCAACTATCAGAGCTTCTGACCGCTGAAAATTCCCGTCTATGCGCGATATTATACTGTCGAAGAGGGTGACTGATGCTTGGTAGTAGAACGACATGTTCTTGCGAAGAAGCGACTTTGCTCGTTCCACGGCGGCAGAACGGATTGTAAAGAGGTCGCGTTCGCAAAAGAATAGAAGAGCTTCGATGACGCATGCTCGAAGTGATGAGGGGAGTCGTTTCTGGTTCGTCGCTTTGTCAAGAAGATTCCATATCGCTTTTTTAAGAGGCAGCGCCCTATTATTGTTAGTTGACAGCAAGCTAGGGCTGGAGGGGAGCGTACTGGGCGTACCAATTGACTTTGCCTTCGTAGCAAGGAGGACACGCAAAGCATAGCAACCTGAGCGCAGTCGTCGCCCAATCTTCCGTTGTCTGCGGTGTCAGTCGATGAGAAAGCCCTTTTTGCGCCTCAGGCGATAAAGACCAGATAATCGTGCCATCCTCCAACGCCTGCTGCGTGACCTCCGGCCGTTGACCCAATTCCGCCAGTCGCTCATCACTAGACAGCAGCCCGATTATCTCAGCGCTGAACCCGAAATCGGAGGCCGTTATGCTCTGTATCTCTCCTTCATTGGTCCATCGTCTCATGGGAATCTTGGCACATTTCAACAAATCGAGCGGAATGTCATTTCCGCCAAGAGCATGCAGCAGAAGAAGACCCTGCTCGGTGGGTGATATGCAGTCTCCATACTCTAGTAGTAAATTTCGATGTGACAACACAAGCGAGGGGTCTAGCACGTATTAGTTAGCACGGACCTCGCGTGGATATAAGCGTACCGACCGTCAAGTTGAGCCGTGATGAGGCGCTGCACGAAAAGGTTCAGGTCTGGCGCGTCGGAGCCTAGGTTCTGGATGTGATCAAAAGCCTCGGCGTCATCCATGTTTAGGTAACGCTCGTATCTGATCTCGTCAGCTCAGCCGATTGGTTGAGACCTCCATCACTTACGTCGAGGCCGGTATTTCTAGCGGCAGCCAGAGGATCGACCCAATCCCTCCCAGTCGTCGGGCGATCTTGATGTACTTGCTGCCTGCATATCTCAACTCCGACAACGTACGTCCCTGTATAAGATTCGCGACATCATGCGACGCCCACGCATTATCATCCACCTTCGATCTCAGAAATATCGTAATACACGAAATGCGCCTTCGTAATTCCTGGTGTAACGCATCACCAGCCGCTACCCAAAAACCCTTGACGTCATCTTTAAACACGCCATGCAGCCTCTCAATCCGTACAAGATCAATAGAATGCAGCGATAGGATCTTTGCTGTGCGCTGGTTGCTGGGGATGATCTGGTAGCGCACCTCCTTGGCGAGGGATTTATTCCTAGCGAGGATGCTTCGGATGGCCTCGAGGTGCTTATTCAGGCCTGACGCAAGACCCGCGGCTGTTTTCGGATCAAAGTTATCAATCAGTTGATTGATGCACCCGCATAAACAGGCCATTTTTAGCGTTATGTTATCAATCAGATCAGCTGCAAAGCGATGATCTTTGATGCTTTGTTTTCACAGTGAGAAAGTGGGAGAAGAGGAAGAGTTTTGCGGGTCTTGGTGTCTCACTGTGATAAAACCTCCTCGCTCCGATGTCAGGCGGTTTCGGGGGGTCTAGCTCCTTACGGTAGGGATTTGCACCCATGTACCGAAGAGACGGTAAATTTAGGGGGCTTTGAGCTACCGGGGAACGCGTTATCAGATTGCAAACTCGTGTAATTTGTAAAGAAGATAATTGCTTTTAGAAGAGAGAGAGTCATGGACGTGAGATTTTGGCGGAAGAAGGATAAAGACGTCTCCGAGGATACGCCCGCTATTATAAAGATCCTCCCTTTGGAATGGTTCCAGAAGAGTTTTAACGTTCAATAGTGGTCGGACACTGCGAGGGTCCAGACTCAGCTCGCGTGAGTGACGCGCCAAGTGGGCCGCTAAAGACTCCCTAGCTTCGAACGTGAGAAAAGAAAACCTTGTCCAGAAAATATAAACATCGGAGGGTGACCCCACTGAGATTGATCTGATAAAGACCTGTCAGCCGTTGCTGTTTTATCTGATAATCTTTTCCATCTCATCTCATCTTTTCATCATCAGAGCATCATGGAGTCTAAAGAGCCCAAGACAGAGACCATCACTCCCATGTCTGACCACTCGGACAGTGGGAGCGATGACCATGGCAAGAAGCCTGTGCCCCTGAGCATGAAGATCTTATCTGTCGTCATCGTTAGTATGATTGGCTTTGGAGGTCATTGGAGTAGTGGCGTCACTGGTGCTTTGAAGAGTACCCTCAAAAAGGTAGGTCTACCATCGCTCACCGGAGAACTTGGCTAACCTGGACAGGAACTTCACATCACGAATACTCAGTACGCCGTCCTTGATACAAGCGAGAACTTTATCAAGACCGCCCTCATCCTCGTCAGTGGCATTCTCACAGATCGCTATGGTGGAGCTAGTATGTGCACCAATCCCTCACAATACATCGTATCTAACATAGTCAGGCACCATGCTCTGGGGCAACGCCGTCTTTTCCGCCGGCGCCATCCTCGTCGCCGCCGCAACCCAAGTCCGCTCCTACAAATTCATGATCGGCGGCATCGTCATCCAAGCCCTCGGCGACGTCGCGACCCAAGTCGCCCAATACAAGATCTTCTCCTCCTGGTTCCCGCCCTCCTCCGGCTTCGCATCAACACTCGCCTTTGAGCTCGGCATCGGCAAGATCGGCTCCTTTGTCGGAAAAGCCACCGCCAACGTCATCGCTGATAATCTCGGCAACTTTAGCTGGGCGTACTGGATGGCTGTGTTTATGAACTTGTTCACAAACGTCGCGACGCTGTTCTTTTGGTGGTTTACGAAGTGGTGTGAGAAGAGATACTCGGGCACCAGAGACCCTGCCACTGGGGAGAAGTTGACGGAGAATAACAAGAAGTTTGAGATTGGAAAGATGCTCACCCTGCCTTGGTCGTTTTGGCTGGTCTGCTTGTTCTCGCTCTTCCAGACGTCGACGGCGAATGTGTTCTCTACGAATAGCACTGAGCTTGCGGAGCAGCGCTTCAAGATCTCAGCTGTCAAGGCGGGCTGGTACTCTTCCATGTCACAGTATCTCGGCTTCTTCTTTGTTCCGCTAGTCGGTATCTTTGTCGACATGCTCGGACAGCGTCTTACAATCATGCTCGTCTGTGGACTAGGCATGCTTCTGTCCATGTGTCTTGTTGCTTGGGGACCTACAGTTTCGGGTACAGCCGCTAGCTTCGGCATCTTTGCTGTCGCCAGCTCCTTTGGCCCTACAGTCATCATCGACAGCATCCGCACAAGTATGTGGTACCAAGAAGTCTTCGGGTCAGGCTACGCCATCAAGATCGCCATCAACAACAGCATGACCATCATCGTGAGTCTCATCGCAGGTGTTCTTCAAGATCGCGATGAGAATCAGTATAACAACGTCACCATTCTCTACGTAACACTAGCAGCTGGTTCCGTCGTCGTCGCCGGTATCATGATTGCTCTAGGTTTCGCGACAGACTTTATCGGACAGCTTCAGTGGAGTCGCAAGAAGAGAGTTGCAAACGGTCACATTATCAACGAGAAGAAGCGGGAGTTTGAGAGTGAGGGTCATGCAGAGAAGCACAAGAAGTTGGGTGTTATCAACTTTTCTGCTGTGATTGTGCTTATTCTTGGCGCGTGGGTGGCTTACTTCTGGGGCTTGGCTACCAAGAATACTTATTAGGGATGACGAAAAAGTCTGGGGAAGGATCTTTTAAAAAGCTGGGGGATCGGCATGATTTAGTAACGATAGAAGTAATGTTTGACGAAGGGTTTGACTGATCATCTGTGCTTGCGGTGTCAACGTGTGACGACGGATTATCGTGTGATGTAATTGTATGCATGACTCTTCCAAATTGGGTAATTGAAGAACCAACAGTGAAGAGACTGTCACACCCAAGACTTTGTCGGGGAACTCGTTGCTTAAATACTTGAACCGCAAAATTACCCCATCTTCTGGTCTTGGAGACTCGGACTTGTCTCCGTGTATAAGTGGGTCTCTCCGTCTCCCCGCCACTCTATCCATGCATCACAACAAGGTTACCCTATTCTAGAACAACACAAAATATCTTGGCTATTTGCGGCTCCGATTTTTTCCTTCTCTTTTATGTAGCCAAGAGTAAAGCCAAGAATAATTCGATATGCCGTCTACAACAACCGTAAATCTCCCCATCTGAACGCATTTCTTTGGCCAACGAGGAATGTCTTGATATCGTTTTATCGGCGGAGGTTGTAAGTTTTATGGCACAGCATGACATTGGATGAAGATCCTGCGTACTTGACTTTGGGGATTGTGGTGATATGACACGTCTCAACAGTCAATCCTCGGTCCCTATAATTTCACCGAGACCTCACCTTGGCATTCCTTCGCCTATTCCACCCGCACCGAGATTTAAGCATCTCGTACTCAAAAACAACCTCAAATTCCCCTCAGTTCCCCCGAGTTATGTGGAGTTCTACCCCACGCGCAAGGAATCTGATTCATGAGACTCCTCTCCAGGCTACAGCCAAGACCCCAATCCCATGTCCTGCAAAAAGCTTCTCCTAAGCATCCCGGGTTTTCCCCGTGGGCCGCCAAGAATAAAAGAGGCATTTCTGAACCCCCAATTGCGAGGCGCGGAGATGGAACGACTGATAGTGGAGTGAGGGGATTTCGCTTACAGACAGAAACCCCAGATGCAAAAACTCTTGGCTGAGTGAGAGTCGGCAGTTGAAGTGGTCGCCGACCAAGACCTGGGGAAGGGACGGAAAATCACTCGCCAAGAGGAGCTGAGAGACAAGTCATGCCACGGAAATGGTAGCGTAGAACTGGGATATCATTTTTAGGTGATGGTATACCTGGTGCTCACCGCGAAGAGTTGAGGCTCGAGTAACCCATCTCTATCATGAATATTCCCGCCGCGTTTTCAGCCTCCTTACGCGAGAATTACTCCAATTTTAACCATATCCGTCCCTGTCCTCCGCCGACAGTAACATCACACTCATCCCCACAGTATAACCGTTACCAACTTAGCTTTCCGCTTGGCTTTTCTCTTGGCCGTGAGAGTTTACACAAGCCAAGCCTCTGAGCACCTTCTCTTACAAGGAAATGATATCCCCCGTCATCGCTTCCCCGCAGTCTTGACGCAGCACCCTGTTTTGTGGAGTTTAGGTTTTATATCAGGAAGTTTTGAGTTGGGTATAAAAACATGGCGTTCTCAACAAACTTTTTGTACTCGGTAGACAGACTTTTCTCTCTGTCCTTCTTTTATTGGCATTTGTGTTGAGGTGCTTTGATCATGTCTGACGAAAAACCAACTGTTGGTGGTGATGACCACAAGGAGATTGGCTCCAATCTCAACGACGCGCCCTCCATTGCGCAGGAGAAGGTGACGGATACGTTTGCAGACATTAACCATGTTGCGCGTCTGGGAATGCCGAATGCAGCGGAGCTGGAGAAGAAGATTGTGAGAAAGCTGGACATGTGGATGCTGCCTCAGCTTTGGATCTTGTATATGTTCAATTATCTGAACAGAACAAACATTGCTCAGGCGCGTTTGAACACGTTCAATGAGGATCTCAATCTTGGGGAGGGAGATTATCAGGTATGTGGTATGAGATGGTGAGGAGTGATGGATGGTGCTAACTTGGTAGACTGCTGTTGCGGTTCTGACGGTTGGATATATGCTTGCTCAGCTGCCGTCCAACATGTTGATCACTCGTGTCCGACCTTCCATCTTTTTGCCTGTCGCTGCATTCATCTGGTCTGCCATCTCAGCCTTGACTGTCCTTTGCACCAGCGCTGGAGGTCTCTGGGGCGTCCAGTTCGTCCTCGGTATCGTCGAGGCTCCTCTCTTCCCCGGTGTACGTCCCCTCTCATCCAACGCTTGACCCTCGTCACTCACTAACATATTTCAGGCCGTCTTCCTCATGTCCTGCTGGTATACCCGTCGAGAATTCGCCCTCCGCGTCGCCCTTCTATACTCCGGTCTGGTCCTCGCCCAAGCCTTCTCCGGCCTCATCGCAGCCGGTGTCTTTGCTGGTCTCGACGGCCCCATGGGCTTAGCTGGCTGGAAGTGGCTCTTCATCATCGAAGGTGCTGCTAGTGGTTTCTTCGCTATCACTGCCTTCTTCGTGCTGCCTAACTACCCTGACTCCCCTACCGGTGGTGCTACCAGGTACATGACTGAGGATATGCGAAAGCTTGCTGCTGCGCGAATCCTCGATGACAGAGTTGAGTTCTCTGAGAAGTCGACTGTCATGCATGGGCTTAAGCTTGCTGTTACCGATCTCAAGCTTTACATGTTCTTGTTCATGAACATCTTCATCACTTCATCGTATGGCTTCAACAACTTCTTCCCCACCATTGTCAGAGGTCTTGGTATGTTGTATCCTCTGTTTATCGCTTGAACTCATCTAACATCAGCAGGCTTTGGCCATAATGTCACCTCGCTCCTCATGACTGCTCCTCCCTATGTTTTCGGTACTCTCTGCACCTTCTACGTGTCATGGGATTCTGATCGCAGAAAGGATCGAGGTCTTCACATCATCATCCCCCTCTCCTTCTCAGTCATAGGTTTCATCGTCACCGTCGCTACTGGCAATGCTTCAGTTCGATACGCCATGACTTTCTTGTATGCCGCTGGTTGCTTCTCTGCCAACACTCTGCAGTACACCTGGGCTGTCTCAACCCTTGGTCAGACCCCCGAGAAGCGTGCCGCTGGTGGCGCCATCGTCAACATCTTTGGTCATTTGGGCAATGTCATCTCGCCCTACTTCTTCCCAGACAGAGATCAGCCTCGTTACACTATGGCTATGATCTTGCAGATCGTCTTTGCCAGTCTTGGTATTACACTTGCGTCTATCATCAAGTGGCATTTGACGAGGAAGAACAAGAAGATGAAGGCTGAAGCTGACCGTCTCGGTGTTGAATTCAACCCTTTCACCACTTGATCAACGCATGAGGATACTAGGAACTAAGGCGATCAGAATCAAATCAGAAGTTAGAGAGGGAATAGGAATCCTTCTAATAAGTACATGGTATATGAATAGAAATACATTGCAGCTATGAGAGGCTGAAAACTCAAGACAACTGCTTCGTGCTTATGATGCTGACTGATATGAGGCGCCCTACTCTAGTTGCATGCACTGATCCGTCTATCAATCCTCATAAACATCTCCTCTCTCCACCCAACAAACGCAATGTGAGTTGCAGCAGGTCCAAGCACCGGTTGCGCTACCAATACTACTAAAGAAGTCGTCAGAGCTTCCTTGCTAGTGATGTATCCTAAGCGTCTCAGATCAAGCGTTCGGTAAAAACTATTGGCAAGAACAGAAACCGCATTCAAGAACATGTCCTGCTGCAAGAATACATGAATCTTATCTGAAGGATCAGACGGAGATGCACCAGATACTAAGTATCTGATACTGCCAAAAACGCCAGAAAAGCTGAGGCTTGGACTTGATGCTGTGCGGTAGAGAGTATAAAAATGGATAAGTGCCGTAGCTGCGGTTCCCACTGCGTAAACAGATCTCAATAGCGACTGAGTTTCGGCCTTTCTTTTTCTGTTGGAATTCTCTTTGGAGGTTTTCGACCGAGGCTGAGTCACCACGTTTTCGATCCTCTGTCTGCGTAAAACTGTTGAGAAAGCGGCAGTAATGAGACCAACGTAAACGGGAAATGGTTGCCAAAGCGCAGTGAACCTCTGCCAAGTTGCCTTGTTCTTGAATGGCCAGAGCATCAGCGCAGTGGGCACAATATATCCAAGGGCTATGCCGGGTACGAAAGATTCGACCACTTCCTTGTCGATCGAACGGTCCGTTGTTGGAGTGATAGAGCCCTCGAGTATGCTCTCGCACACTGAAATTAAGTGATACAGAGGTGCAATGCGTCCGACCGCCTTTATTTGGTAGATGGTACTAAAGATCGACGAACTAAATCACAGCTTGGTCAGCTCTTCTCCCTCACTATGTCTTGTTATTGCACGACTTACAAAGAAGTAAGAAGACCCTTTGAACCAACTCGATAACTCTCCAAAGTCCAGTCAAGCGTAGTCGACAGCAACAGCGGAGTGAAAGAAATCCACTGCAGGTTCGCCGCGACGTTCCCGGAAGCAAGAGGTACTCCAAACACAGCAACCAAGTGTGTCAAGATCTTATCCGCAATTCCAAAGCCTGTGTAATGCTTCACCAGAGGCTCGCCGCCAAAAGTAGTAGGAATCTCCAATGGTCCGAGAATCTGCGTCGCGAGGCGGAATATCGCTGCCTGGCCTATCATCCCTAGACCTGTATGAAGCCAGGTCCACGAAAGAGGTTGCGACGGTAGCTCATCGTTGAAAGGGATTGTGTGTTCTCGTCGAGGTACAGGAGTGCTATTGAGTCTTGTTGCACCGACGACTTTACAAGCGCCTAGTTGAAGTACAGTTTGGGTGCTTGATAGACGAGCCAAGATTGGACCAATAGTTGCTAGGAAAGGTGTTGCCATGGCCTGCATTTGCTGCGTTTTGTGCGCGTCGTTGACGAGCCATTGAACTCTCTGGAACCGCTCTTCTTGTACAGCGGCAAAGGCGGCTTCGATTTGTGCATTGCTCCAGTCTAAACACTCGTCTGAGGTCAAATGGTTCACAAGAGACGCGGCAGTCTCAATGGCGGAGTTACCTCCGTGACCAGTTAGAGGTTCAAACTACAGGTTCGAGGTTAGTGCGAGGGAACAGATAGTCGGAGGGGCCTGATACCTTGTGAGCAGCATCGCCAATGGTGATGATGCGTTTATAATGCCACCTTTCGAATACATATTCATGGAGCGGCGTCAGAGTAGAGCTAGTTCTAGCGCCATACAGCTGACCAAAGGTAACTTCAGGAGTGATCTGATCGGATGCATGCTGTGCGGCCAGTTCCTCCTCATCAACCGTCGTATATCTCGGGATATCATGACCGTAAAGAGGAACAGGCAGTTTGACAAATAGGAACCAGTAGAACTTCCCTCCAGGTCCGACCAAAACCAGGTAAGAGAATTTGTCATTGTAGACGTAGTGGCTACCTTGGATAAGGTCCTCAATAGGGCGTGAGATGCCAAATATGCACTTGTAATAGCACGGTACGTTTGACCACTCATCAGTAGGAAAGTATCCTGGCGATACGATACGCCACATTTCCTTTCGGACGGTACTGTAGATCCCATCGGCCCCGACGAGAATATCTCCTTCAAAAACCTTGCCTTTGTTTGTTGTTACTTGAATGCCGTTATCCAGCTCCAGAACTGAAACCACTTTCTGACCAGCATGTACTGAGGCTTTTGATTCGAGTTTGTTGTAAAGAACCTGCATGAGCATCTGCCTGTCTATGAAGATAGTGGGATAGCCGTGTCTATTCAGTGTCAAAATTTGAAGACTTCTTTCTGGGACTTTTTCTGTGGCCTACCTCTCAATCAAATGATCTTGGACACTGCTATGATGCTTGATCACTGAACCGTCGGGATATCGTATGTAGGTATTGTTTAGTGGGATGTCAACCAGTGACATGAGCTCATCGGCGCAACCAAGCTGATCAAGGATACGAAGTCCACTTGACTGAAGACCAATACTTGCGCCAACTTGCGGTGCGATTTCGTCGTGAGATTCCAGCAAAACGAAGCTTATGCCGGTCCTTTCTAGCATATTGGCGAGGGAAAGGCCGGATATACCAGCTCCCGCAATGATCACTGTCCGCTCAGACTTTCCTTTCATTTTATCAATTGAGCCACAAATAGAGATGATGAAGGTAGTTGGTTTAGACTTGAAGTGTGCTTCAGAGGTCTTATGACATTGCCGAGAGCTCGCAGACGAAAAGGAGTCGAACCGCGGAAGTTACTGAACAGCCGAATCCCGGCCATCGGACTCTCGGGCTATCTTGGCAAACGAATGTCGAGCATAATAAGGAGCATTGCGTGGTCAATTCCACTACCGAAACGACTGTAATGTCAGTGCGGTGCAGTGCAGATCATTTCTTCATCTCATTGAAAGTCACCATTGAGCCTCGGCAGATCCACAGGGTCCATGTATCATGACTGTTCAGGGAGTAACATAAGTCCCCTTCAGGGTGTAAGAAGACTTCTGACGTTAAACTGAGATATTCAAAATACTTAGTCCAAGATCCTCTGTATATATACTAAATTATACTAAGCTTACCTAAGGCCTTTTGTCACCTAGGATAGAGGTTCTAAGTTTTATTGCATCTCTTGGTCCCATCTGCCGAGCGACGAGTGTGGAGATCTCCATAAGCTATGCAAGGACCCTGGGGCTTGAACATTGTTTCCCCCTATACTCCATGGAAAGTCCATGGATGAAAAGGAATTCGGTCAATGTTCCTCATGTCTTATTTCCTTATAAATGTTAAGATGCCGCTCTGAAAGACACTAAGTAATAGATATATAACCTAAGATCTAGTTTAGAATATATATAAGGTAATGCAATTTATATTTAAAACACTTTAGGTTCTTTTTATAAAGAGAATAAATTTATATAGTTACTTGCCCATACACTCTTTATCAATCATGTTATTAACATAAGGCTGCAATAAATATTCCCGCAAAGAGGTAAAGTGGTTCTCATTTCTGAATTATACATAAGTTCAATATAAGAATATCGCTTCTATAGTAGCATTACGGTTTATTACTCCGTATACACACACCTGAACATTAGTGTTTGCTGGAAGGACATAGACTAAGACGGATTAGGAAGCATTTTGCGGGCTATGGCAGCCTTAACAAAAGATGATCGGCATCCGTATAACCGACCGACTTCTCACTTTATCCTGTCATCTCATTACACTATCATCATGGTCGGAGTTCCAGGACGGTCCAAAGCTTGCCATACATGCAAGAGGCGTAAACTTGGTGTAAGTACTGCTTACGACTGAAGATCATGCCCAACTACTAAAGATCTCAAGTGCGATCGACTTCGGCCATCCTGTCGCCGGTGTATGAGCGCTGGCCTCAGCTGCGAAGGGTACGAGAGGGCTTCTATTTTTGTCAACAGCGCCCAAGGCAGTCACAAAAATTTCTCGCCTGAACCATACTCGCCACGTCGGCTTTCGGAACAGACTGCAGCATCGACACATGCAGCATCGCCTTTGCTTGACGTATCACTTGAACGTACAGCGGCAGAGGCCAAGTATGTCTTCCTGTACTGGAGATTTCTGCTCCCCAAGAACGGCCAACAATTTCCTCTGCAAGCGGCTAGGCACTCCACTACAGGTTGGACGCAAGTTGTGCAAGACCTATCGCAGAAGAATGATGGAGTTCGCGTGGGCCTACTTGCCAACGCTCTAGCTTTGGTTGGTCAGCAAACAGGGCAGACATCCGTCGTCGCAGAGGCGTGGCGCATGTACTCCCAGACCTTGCAGACTCTAGCACGATCACTACCGCACGTCTCAGAACAGGGAACAGCAATAGACGCCAAGCTTATGACCTCGGCTCTTTTAGCGGCCTTCGAGGTATTTCTTCCTTGATTCTCTTGGTGTGCCATAGTTACTCACTATGATAGCTGCTTCAGGTATCTGATGACCGTCGATCGTGCCTCCACGGTATGACCTGGCTTCGGCACTCGACGGGGCAAAAGGCCATCATCCTTGCCAATGGTCCGGAGAGCTATGTTGAAGGCCATGCTCACCAGCTATTTGTCGATGGCCGCCTCCATCTGGTATAAAGTACTGATGAATCACTTGTGCTTTGGACGCTAAGATCCCTTAGATATACCTCGAAATCCATAATCGCACACGTTCCCCCTTCAATTGCCCAGAGTGGAAGTCAATTCCGTGGTCCAAAATAAGCAAGAGCCCTAAGGATGAGTTAGTGGATATCCTTCTAGAAATCCCTGGTCTCTTGGAAGATCTCGGTCTTCATCTTAACGACCAGACACAGGAACAATTGCAGGCAAGATGCCGGATATGCGACACCCAACTACGCCGTTGGTCCACTTCGTCCGGTGAAGCGAGTGTCAGCTTTGCAGATCGACTAATATCGACCAACACATCTCAAGTCTCCAACCCCTCACCAGAGGACTTCGCCATGGCCCATTTGAGCATGATCTACTGGGCCACATGCAGCATGTTGTACCAAATCATGCATCGTACGGCCGATGACGACACTGACCCCTGGCTATACTGTCACAAGATCTTACTCATGGTTGCTTTCTTTCAGCGGCCTGACATGGGAGCCATTTTCATCAACTTTGTAGGGTTCCCGGTAGGCGTGGTAGTCAGCTTTCTTGCAAGAGATGTAGATCCCCGCGCGGCGGATTTGAGGGAATTACTCCAGAACATATTTCAGAACCAGCACTGGGGCAGTCAGCTACGGGCGTTTCTTGAAACATGGCCCTGGAAGGATCCCGGCGAGACACGAGTTATCACGGCCAGGGCAAGACGAAGGGCTCAGTAATTGGCAGTAAAATAGTATCTTATACCTCGCTTACTCTACATTCACGCTCTCAATTAACACGCCGCTACCAATCTGCTCAGAGCTCTGCCCCGACTTCTGCCTTCGAGCTGCGTCAAGTTCCTCCCCCGAAGGCATGTTGACAATCATCAAGTATAAAATGTTCTAGTCCACATTGTCAATAAGCTATCAGTCAAAAATCACATAGCCGACAACTTACGCGATGAATCCGGCGCTGACGATGTTCCAAGAGCTCTGACTGTTGCTGAAGCTGTTGTAGTTGTAACTCATAAGCGCTTTCATATTGCTCGACGTAGCTACGTTGCTGCTCAGGAGTGAGGCCCATGCCTTGCAGTACTGAGCCTAGGTTGGACATTTGCAAGGCCTGTTGGTCTCTAATAGCTTGCTCCTGTTCGGCCATGACAGAGCGCATGCTTTCCACCTGTTTCCCGCGGTCTGGCGTGAGCTTACCTCCGGATAAGAGACCAAGAAGACCGCCATTGGAGGCTGGATGATTGGGGTCTAGGTAGCGATTTGAGAAAGGCTTTCGAGGCGGAGAGGAAAGCACATCTCCTTTGCTTTCGGCAGCCTAGATACCCGTGAGTGATGAGCAAAGCCAAGTATGTTTGACTTACATATCGTGCCTGAGCTCGCCGATCAAAGTAGTCATTCAGCCTAGCAAAGACCTTTTTCTTCGTAGCCGCCTCTGGCGTAGCATTCGGTGCGGCAGGATATACCAAAGTAGCCACAGAGTCCGGAAGACTTTCTTGGCCATGAGATATACCGGCTTGGGGGCTATGTAAGTTTCTTTTTACCTTCGATACGAAGTCCGATCCAGTTGAAATTTCGTGGTTCACTATGGCCTTCGCTGGATCAATCTTTGACTTTTCTCCTGTGGCTACAGGCTTGTAAGATATGATCAGACAATATAGGCCCCGTGGCTGGAAGAAATTGGCATTGACGCGATCCATGAATGAATTAGTCCTGAATCCAACGAGCGATCAGTCACAAGACAGAAACTGTAGACTAAATAATAATCAACTTACTTCCACCGTGTCTCCGTCTTGGCCACAATGCCAGCGACTATCTGTACTGCAGCAGAAGCACCCAGAGCGATATGATTGGGAATGAAACCAGTCCCCATGGCAGCAACCTGGATGGCATAGAGCCACTTGGATGCTTGGACAGCCTTGTTAGTTGCTTGAATAAAATCTAAGAATGCTTCTTCATCGATGCCGAACGATTGGAGATCAGGGGCGTATGCTTCGACGAAACCGCGTTCCTTGTTTCCAGGGCGTCTTTGAGGGATGACGATTGGGTTAGCCAGTGAAGGCGCTCCTAGATTAACGACTGGGTGCGGATGATCGACTATGAAGCTGTCTAAAGCTGAATCAGGATCCTGCTCCATTGCAGTTGTGCCTTGAGGCTCTTCATTGGAGTCGCTCCGATGAAGCACGGTGTCACTGCTCGGAGGCATAATGGGCTTGTTGAAAGAAAAGTCGCTAACTTCAGTAACATTCCACAAGAGGGATGACCGCATTAAATACTTTTCCTAAGCAGCCAAGCTTGCAGCGATTTGAGCCATGCACCAGTTAGGTACCAACTCAGTTGGATTATCATTCTTAAAAGCCTGCGCACACGGCCGGGGTGTATAATAGCGCTTACATCGCGGGATCGATCCAGTAAATATTTAATAAACCGTGCCTTAAAGACCTCTTTAACGAGATATGTAATTAAGAATTAAGTAGTACAGATAAGTAAAGGTTTTACTTTTTATAGTCTTTCTAAACAATAAATGTATAAGAGAAACAAAGCTGCTTCACTCTAATACAACTACAATTTTCTTTCCAGTTGTCTCGCTTCGCACCTTACCCAGTCCCTCAGAGATTATCTCCAGACCAGTGCCGATAACGCAAGGTTCTGAGGGCAGATCATACTCTCCAAGATCTAGTGCTTCACTCAAATACAAGGCAATCTTTCCCTCAACATCCCACTCCATGATATCCGTCCCAAAAACAAACTTGCTTCGGATTCCGCTGCTCATGACTTTGAGTCTATTCGTTGAAGATAGCCAGAGATACTTTGCGACGAATGGGACCATGGATAACTTGCTCGTTGGTGGCGAGGCTGGCATATCAAGGGTGACTTGGGCTACTTTCTTTGCAGCGCCGGGAACCATTTTGATGATGTCGATGCATTTTGCCAGGGACCCTTGGCCGATGGCTACGGCGCCTGCACATTTCTTGTCCTTCAGACCTGTAACGATATCGTCTATGACTGATGAGCTGCGGTAGTCGAATACTACTGAAGCGCCGTGACTGCGAACGGCATCCCAGTTCTTCGGTGATGCTGTGGCGATGACATTGTATCCTGCTGCCACAGCAAGTTGTACAGCATTCTTCCCAACACTCGTGCCAGCTCCCCAAATCAGGACTGTCTCACCAGTGGGTTTGCGAAGCGCCTTCGGCTGAGGCATTTGAAGCGCGAGTTGATCCTTTTGGAAGAGAGCACAGGCAGCAGTGACAGCAGTAAGAGGCAAGACGCTCGCATCAGCGCTCTTCATAACAGCTGGGACTTTGATAGCTAAATGCTCTCTGATCACCACCAGCTCCTGGAAAGCGCCTTCATCGGGTCTTCGTCCGCGCTTATCCATACCAGCTGCCAGTCCCACGATCCTATCGCCCTCTTTGAATTGAGTTACGTCAGCCCCAGTTTTGATAACTTGGCCGGCGACATCGTAACCGAGAATGAGAGGATATGTGAGCCACTCAAACATCATGTTGCCCATGGACTGTTTGACAGCATCGACGGGGTTGATAGCAACAGCTTCTGCTCTGACGAGTAGTTCATTTGGTCCGGGTTGAGGAACGGGTGCAGATTTGACCTCAATTAGGGGACTGTTGGGGCTGAGAAGGTAGGCGGCTCTGTTTGAGAGTTCCATTGTCGAAAAAATGACTGGATTTGGGTCAAGATAAATTGAAGGTAGAAGATTTATTATTTCTTACGCAGACCATTTCTGGCTTCTGTGAGTCTTATATACTGCAAGTTCTATAGTCAATGACGAAAGTCAGCGACGTCAATTTCGTGAGCATAAGCTTATTTCTACGAATTCTGACACTATTCCCGCCAGAAAATGCGAATCCGAGCCTCAACGCGCTGCTTTCCACTTTGGGTCAAGACTAAACCGATCTCTGTTAATCTAGCCTTATCTATTGGCTTAAGATGCGACGCTGACCCACTCCAGTATCCAGTTGAGCCAATTAGAATGCAAGATCGAAGATCAAGTTATCAGCAACCTTTCCTTCGCATTGGAATCTCATTTTGCAGCGTAATCGACTGTTGCTCTGTTGCTGACATATCTTGCTGTCCTGATGTTGAGCCACAGCGTTGAAATAATCTACTCTAAATTCAGGATAAGATGCACTAAATTTACCTAAGCTTTCGTATTACTTAGATCAGAAGTTATGAATTTTCTCCTTCAGGGCTTTTATACATAGTGAGTTTCGCTTCCGAGTCTTTCTGATAACCTTACTGCCAAGATTCGTCACGTTAGGGCCAACTGGAGTAGGGTCCCCATTTGCATCCTTTGGCATTATTTCTTTTCGACCTGAAGGTTAGTATTATACCGGCGGAATCGCCGAGCTCGGTGATTATAACCTTGAAAATTCAGCCCATCTCTCACTACAGCTTACTGCACAAGAGGGCACAGTTCCGGATGTGGCCAGGGCCTTGCAGCGTGTACTGGCATGATTGCTATTATATTTGCTAATCTTGAAGTCTATGTTTAATTTGTATAACAGCCCGGCGATCTTCGGCTTGGATTCCACGGCAGATCAGGATTCGGTGGCAGAACAAAGCTAATCCGAGCTATCAGTACAATTCTGACGTACTCACGGGCAGACTTACCTATTCTGTCTATTTGCCAAACCTTCATACATAAGATACCATGCCGTGAATGAAACCAACAAGCCAGTCACACCGCCGCACTTGAGGAGCACGTTATTGGGAGCTCCCGACTCTTCAGTCCAGAGGTTAGCCACCCCGAGAAAGAGCCAGGTGCAATTGACAAGAAGGCAAAGCGTCAGAGAAAAGACATTCGACTTCATAGAGCACAGAGTTATGGCCACTGAGAAGATGAAGAATCCCTACAGAATATGAGTTTTGGATCTCTAGGAGTAGGTAAGTACAGCAGCGACATACCATAAGAAATAGTCCATTGGCGTGGTTGTAGTCGGCAAGGCTGGGGTAAGCGTCCCTGACGTTGAAACTGGGGATCATACTAATGGCAAAAGAGATCCAGAAACAGCCATAAGAGCATGCAATAGTGGCGCTGACTGTATTGCCATTTGCGATATCCCTAATCGAAACATTAGAATCTACCTGTGAACATGCTGCTTAGAGTAAACAACCACTCACCACATGCCAGAAAGTAATTGAGCAAGGCCTCCATAAGCCAGAGCTGGTCCAATGACGATATTGGGAATAGTCACGCCGTGAACATTGAGGTTGACCAGGGCTGTTAAGAATGTCGCGAAGGCGAATCCAGAGAGACCAAGTGGACCAGCGTCACCAAACCTCTGGCGAAATTCAATATCCTTTTGTCGAGCTGCTTCTTGTTGGGCTGTGGCTACGCCATACGGCTTTGTCTCAGGGCCATCCTCCTGTGCAGACCAGAACGCTGGATCTTTGTCTCCACTCGATCGGTCCATTTCTGTTGGTGCGGATGACATTGTTAGCTGTTTTGTCAGATAATGAGACTAAGGATCTATCGTGAAGAAATAAAAAGAGATTTAAAGATGAAAGTTAAGGTAAGAAGAAGGGGGATCTCGCCGAAGCTTGTTTCCATTAGTGGAGTCAGTGGATGCAGTGGATCTCCGGAGTAAAGAAAAAAAATACGTCTTAGTTTTTAATGTCTAAGCCAATAAAAGGCCAGGTCGATGGTCAAAATTAGCTGCAGTCTGCTCACTATTTGTGTTTATGAGCTTAATCGGATTGCCAAGCATATCGCCATCGCCAAGAGCATGCATCTCTATAGAAAGTCCCCGCCAGGGAAGTTGAAAGCGTCGTTATTACAGCTATCTAGTAGGTAGTGCTAACATCAACATTATAACGTGCGGACAGTTAAAGTTTCAATCTTAACAAAAATAAAGGAAAACTCTTAAGGATTAAGAAAGGCCCTATTATGTATTCTCCTTTTCACGCTTATATGGTCTATGCTTCTGCCTTAAATCGGGCTTCCTTCTATGGTGTAGTTGTCTAGTCGATTTGGAAGCCGTATAAATTTGAGCTAACCAAACAAGGAAGCGTAGTCCGTAGTGCCCGGCAAAATCCTGCTATAAGCGCCGCAGCCCGCCGCTCGCCGATGCCTTCACCCAGAGACATCTGTCAAGCGCTTTTACATCGTTTGGTAGACTTTTGGCACGCTCAATGGTTTGTGCTATTCGTCTCTGCCATCAAGTCCCAGGCTGGCACTTGCTCCGTTGCTGATAGATTCTTACTGGAAATTTAACTAATAGACATATCAAGAGTGCTAAATACAGAAACTGAGTTTTGTCTGCTGCTAAGTTCTGTCTGCTGATTTAAGCTCTTAGCCACGAGCCTCAACTGTAAAGAACACATCTAGCTAACAACTTAGACGCTAAACACGGAAATGTCTGTAAGAGATAAGAGGCATAATTCAGATGATAGCTGCCAGGACGCCTAACACACAATCGGAACGATGAGAAGTTTCACCTTGAGAATAGATTTGCTTTCTATATCTATTACTCCCTGGCAACTCTGCTTTCATCCTGAGATGTATCTTCTTCAACAAACACCCACTCCTTCTTCTCACACCTGTAATTTCGCCGATGCCAGTTCCACATGACCCTCACCTGGTTATTCATCATGACCGCATCAACCTGCGCTCCAAGCCCCGTCCAAGCTATATACATGTTCATGTCTACCCACCGCGAACTCGGCCCAACAATCATTCCGCCTTTCCATCCCAGCCTGCCTGCCATGTACTGCTCCCCCTCATAAAGCGGCTCCTGAGTAAATGAACGCGTACCTCTCGATGCAGCAACTGGATCAGGTTGAAGACCAAAAACATTTTCTTCCCGATGTTCTAGGTCCATTACAAAGTCAACGGCTGTCTCGAGGTCGGTGTCAATAGCTTCAAGACCATTTGAAGTCCTAGCCTCAGACTTGTCCGCGATAGAGGCGAAAGAAATCGGTGCGCTGAGCCCTTTTGTCTGTCCAGTGAGGGCAATTAGGACTTTTAAAGAGGCGATGTTTCCAAGAACAGCGCAGCCACCCCAATTCCGGCCTGGAATGGCTATAAAGAATGCTCTGAACAGGGGACGAGTTGTATAAAATGGCGGTGTTTCGGGTTCGAGGGAGTCAAGCCAACGATTGATCATGGAATGAATGTCTGACACATGACTGACGGCAGAATCATCATTGGATGTCGGAGGCTGATCAAAGGGCTTCATTAACATTGCCATATATTCGCCATGATCGATATCCGAGAGATATGGTTGAAACCATCGCCGATACAGATAGTTGTGTAGAACTGGCTGCCATAGTCCTCCAATATCACCACCATTCAGGACATAAGTGAGAACCGGCTTATTTCTGAACCCCAGTGCGTCGCGCTTGTCAAGGTGTGGTTTCTCTTATTTTGGGTGAGTTGTTATCTTGACGGTATATAGCTAATCGATGGATATGTTCCCGCCACCCGCGGAGATGGTGCAGGATCTCGTCGGGTAAAAGCTCCACTGTCTTGTCCAAAATTGCGTGGTAGCCATGTAGGGCTTCATATGGTGCTTTGTAATGCTCCTCTAACGGTGCTTGTCTTGGTGTCATGTCTTTTCAACTTCAAGTTCCAGTGTCAAAGTATGATGGGCGGTATCAGGGAGAATGGTGAGGATATTAAAAAGACGGCGACTGACCGTACTTTATGGAATTCAGGTTGCCCTGATGACTCATGCTGGTAAAGTGTATCTTGGAGGTGCAAAACTTAAATTGGCGACAATGACTGGCGCATATTGCCTTTCAAAAGCTAAAGTTAAATAGGGTCTTTCAGTGTCCTGGCTTGATATGTCTCATTGAGGCGTCATAAGCTTTAGGCATCAATCAGCATATAATCTGAACAAAGATAAGTCTCCCAATGAGGTATAGATAGGCTATTTCGGATTAGCACCATATGGGCAATTCCGTTTACCTGCTTTGAAGCAGATAACGGAACTTTACTTGCCCTTCAAAAGCATCCATCGCATGTAAAGCCCCATTGACACATCCTGAAAGCCCATCTCTTTGGAGATTCTGAGACCTCCTTCTCTAGTTCAGAGTCTCCTTCTGTGTCCGAGGTTTTGGCGTCTCTCAGAGTTTCGAGCACACAATCGGCATCGTCGAAAACAGCAAGGTTTTTAGGCGTCCACCCTTCTCTAGTCGCCGTTCTAATCTCTTCTTCGGACTTGGTACGGTTGATAATATGACCAGATTATTACTGATACACTCGACAGGCCCAGTGAAAAGGTGTCCAGCTATCAGAATCCGAGACGTTCACATTCTCAGCGCCTTCGTTCTCCAGTAACCACCAAAACGGTTCTTTGTCTCTGGTAACGGCCGAGTGATGTAAAAGAGTTCGCCCTTGCTTGTTAGCCCCGGGAACTATTACGGGAGCACTTCCTAAGAGTGTAGGGAAGAGATCTGCCGAGCATGCCGACGCAGCGATGTGTAGCGCCGAGCGGCCTGGAATATCAGTTTTGGGTTGGTAAGTGTAGTAGTGACATCTCATATAACTCAGAGATCAAACTCAAGCATACCAAGACGTATATCCATTCCTAGAGCTGATCTTTTACTACTTAGAGCTGAGTTGAATCTGGATATGCGCTGAGGCTGGCTGAGTCTGAGCTGAGATGTCTAAGCAGGTCCACCTGTAGGATGACGTATTGTAAATCACCTTGAAATTGCAGTTATACTCCATACAGAGGAGACCAACGTAACAGGCGTCAAAATATGTGTTTCGTAACCACTACAATTTCCCTCAATGAAATCATTGTGATGCGACGTGGTAGAGCTTACATCGGCACGTATAACACAGCTTTCTTATGCACTGACGATATGTGAAGGAACGGGGTTGCGATGTAGTCGTGCTAAATAAGGCAAAATGCTAAGAGTCGGTCCGTCTCCCGTGTCCCGTCTCCCAGTCTTCCGCCTCCCCGTCTTCTGTCTCCCTTGCGTCAGATACTAGCTCACGGGCGGATGGAATTGAGGGGGCTCATCTTGAGCCTGTAGGAGTTTCGGAAGTCGCAAAGACCCTGCGATGCCTGCCGGAGCAGCTCGTAGTCTGGATCAATGTCTCAGCCTCGCCAGATGTTCCCACTGCATTCTACTTTCTACTCTTGTTTAAATTGCGTAGGTTCATAATTTGTTAAGCGTATTTGTAGTTAGTCAAGAGCAAAGAAAGCGACACCACGCATTTAGAAGTAACAATACAGGCACTGAGTGCATGATCACCCAGAGCCCAAGTCATGTCATCAGACGGAATATGTTGTAGATCTGTCTCAGATAGCCCACACGGCTTGCTCACTAGTGGGACGGGAAGATAGGAACTAAATTAGCCTGAGACTGGTCTACCAAAAGACAGTAATTTGATGACCACTTAGAACTCAAGTTAAGTAATCGGACGGAATGTATTGTAGATCTGTCTTAGGGAGCCTGCACGGCTCGATTACTAGCAGAGTAGGAAAATAAGAACTATATTAGCATAAGACAGGCCTACCAGCTTCTATTAGTACTTGATTAGGCTATTATATAAAATAATATAAAAGTTATAATTAAATATAAATATAATTACCTAGAAAGGTTTTATAAAAAAAAAGCTAGTTTTATATTTAGTTAGTTATATATAC